>JACXGM010028870.1:0-13877 GCA_016801145.1 Umbra pygmaea
TATTACATTGTATTTGCCTGCTATGTACACTAATTCGATCTACCTCTAAATCTAAGATTTCTTTGCACTAATTGTACATGTACTTACATCTGCCTCGTTCAATTTCGATTGTATTTCAACTGTATTTTTTATCTTTTGTCTTTATTGTACCCTTTGTGTAATACTTGTGTATTTGTATTTATGTGTAACTCTGTCTGTATTTGCACCTTTTTTGCCTTATCTTGGCCAGGTCGCTGTTTTAAATGAGAAATTGTTCTCACCGTGCCCACCTGGTTAAATAAAGGTTAAATAAAATAAAAATAAAACTGCAGAGATCTACAGCTGAGGGGGGCGAGTCTGTCCATAGGACAACAATCAGTCGTATACTGCACAAATCTGGCCTTTATGGAGAAGTGACAACAATATCCATGCCCCGGTTTGTAAGACTCTACACATCCTTTGTCCAAGACAGAATTGTCTAATCAGGAATTTCTATTTGATATCTGATTCATGTCTCATTTACAGCATTGGCTGCAGTCTTGATCGACTGAGTTGGAGCAAAGTGGAGAAAATACTTGAGCAAGTATTCCATACCACAAATATAATCATCACAGTGTACAGTCTTTCACAGAGAAACAGCCTAACCAGAAAAAATCCAAAATAAATTTAAAAACAGAGGGCTTTAGTTTGTAAAAAATGGGCGTTTGTGGGTTGGACAATGAATTTGCATTAGGTTGTAAAAATGGGCGTTTGTGGATTGGACAACGAATGGCTTTAGTGTATTTAAACCGCACAGATCTATGTAGCCAACATTCAGACTTGTTTGAATTTGTGTACCCTGCAATAAACAGGTTTGTGACAGAAACAATGCTGAAATCTGCCAGGAAACGTCTTTCGGACGACGTGATATTTGTGTCACCCCCAAAGAAATCAACGCAGAGCTTAGCACGGATTCATCAACTACACGATGACATGTTAACACATGAGTGGAAGCTGGACGATGGATGTACAAATGGATACATTTTGAACCCTTTAAAACCATCTGTACTACTTTATACATTGGAAGCAGGTGAATCTTTTGTACAAGGTGTAACAGAAGATGTACAGTTTACACCTAATACGTGGAATATGTGACGTAAGGCATATTGTTTTGGTCCAGCACCAACCATTGCAAGCAGGATAGACGCAATGTTCAAAGTGATGGAAAGCCTTAAACAGTACGACTCTGTTAGGTTGGAACTATTCCCTGATGATGATAATACGATAGAATGCAACTGCGGATTTGGATGTTTAGCATCTAAACCATTGAACACTACTGCAATGCCAGCCCCCATGTGGCAAATCTCACTGATACAGTGGGCCAAGGCCTGGTCAATGGGACTGGAGAACAGGTCCCCCTTCACATGATGCAAACACCATCTACCTTCTACAGACTGTTACAAGTGCAATATTTGTAAATGTTTTTAAAAATTGTAAATGTATATACTTCTGTGAAAACATTAAAGTCAAACTATTATTGATTTGTGAAATCTTTTTAATCACATAGATTGAACAAAAAACATGAATACATTAGTAGAATTAAATTGTAGAACTCAAAGACTGATCTGTGGTTAAGCTCAAAGTTTTTTAAGGTAACACATTTTAGGCATAATAGGGTTAGGATTAGAAGTTGTAAAAGGGTTTCAACAATGAATACAAAAACATTGTATCAATACAACTAAAGATGAGTCTTGAGCTTACTTCTGTTTAACAATTGCACAAATGTGAAACAATTTCATGAACATCGACAATGCTGTCTTGGTTGTAGTTAACTACTTAGGGAGCACCCTACCGGCGTCGGGAGTCTTAAAAATAGAACTGGTTCACCAAGTCCAAACAATCACAGCTCACAAGTCCTATTTTTAAGTTATATATACATGTTATATATCTACAGAAAGCTTAGACACTCAGGAATGTAGCAAATGTCACCATTCTACAGTAGCTACAACAAAAATAATAATTTCCCCTCATAATGTAAGCTACGTGCCTTGTACACATGTGCCTCAAATTAAATGGAATGTCAAACTAGAAACAATGCTAACACCGTCATTTATTGGGTTATATATACATGTCTTATATGTCATTAAAGCTTAGAATCTTGGGATTCTAGCAAATATCTCTGTTTTAGTGTAGCTATAAAATTCACAACGTTACGACTACTTAATGTCAGCTATGCGTCTTGAAAAAAAAAAGTTTTCGTTTTCACTTCATAGTAAATACATTAACCCAGTAAGCAATCGATGGTGCGCCGCCAGCGTTTTGTCGCAGGCGGGCCGCTGGTGACTATAATGTCGTTCAGCCAGCGGGCCGCCAGCTTTTGCCGCTTTTCTCCGGATCTTAATTTGCATCAGTTAATTTGCATCTCTGTCGGCTTTCCACCAGTGG
This sequence comes from Umbra pygmaea, assembly GCA_016801145.1. Taxonomy (NCBI): domain Eukaryota; kingdom Metazoa; phylum Chordata; class Actinopteri; order Esociformes; family Umbridae; genus Umbra; species Umbra pygmaea. The sequence continues at coordinate 2,404 of JACXGM010028870.1, forward strand.
CCCGCTCGCGGCGCATCATCGGCTAGCCACCGGAAGAGAGCGTGCGCTGTACCCCTGCCTATCTTCTTCTTCTTTGGGATTATTGGCAGATCGCAACCAACTGAATGATGCATATACCACCCGCCTGCCCTGGCTATCTGCTCGGGACTCGCCATCTTCCAGCGGGAGCAGAGAAATTACGTATCGTTTCTGAAGCATACTGAATCTACTTTTTCGCTTTTGTGAACTCATGTAAGTACCGATTAGATTTTTTAGCGAACTATTCTAGTAGTGGAGGAGAATACTGAAGCATGTTCAAGATCACTTACTGGAATTAGCAGCTACTTGTACTGCTACACCAGGTGCTGTACCAGGTGCTGTTCCAAGCTATTCTACTAGTGGACACACTGACACTAGAAGTGAAGAGTATTGATGGAACAGATGGGGAAACTACAGCACCTGTGGCACAGGCAATGACTGACAATGTAGCATGTGAGTCCAATATTTGGTGTTTATCAGCAAGGTTGCATTTTTATGATTTGCATAAACAAACCGGTACAGACGTTACCTAGCTTAGAGTTTCTTATTGTATTTAGAGATTTGAATATGTTGTGTTTATTTTTTAGGGTTATGTAGGCCTTTTTGCTAAACCTCTTTTCTAAACATTGCTTTCGGATCACGACGTTTTCTGTTGTTTCGTACCAGGTGGAGGACTTTAGCTGTACACGTGAAGGTAAGAATTAACATTTTCTAAACACTTTATAACATAAGCTGTCAAGTATAAAACCTTGAAGTTCTTCTATCTTTAGGTTTGTGGTTTGTCTGTTAAGGCTGGTAAGGACCTAAAGTACACGGTGTGGCAAACGCTACCATGCATCTTTAAAAATGCTCTCTCAGTCTTGACGACATGGACAGGATCTGGGAAGAAGACCAGCTTCAGGGACCTTTCTCTCAGGACTATTCTTCAAAGTAAGTTATTTTGTACTTTGCTATTAGATTCTTGTTCATTTTATAAAGATTTCTCAACCATGTCAGACCATTTAAATACATTAACGGATTAATGTATTACAGAAGCTTGTTTCTTAGGTCTTGTTCACCACCTGGGAGGCTGTCCCCTATGAACTAATCAAACATGCAGGTACATTTGCAATAACCATTCATAACAACTTGAAATAAAGATGTTTTTCAGGGTGTCACAGCCCTCTGCATTGGTTGCTGTTTGTGATTCTTTCCTACAGGTTGCTGGGGGGGTGGAGCAAATTGGGCCTGATTGAAGACACCTGTGGCAAGAAAAGGGATAAAGGTCGCCTGGGTTCTGGGCACGCTCTCTCTCTCCTGTTGAACATTACTTCTCTGTTAGTTTTGCTGCAGGCTGTTTGGTAGTGTTTGGTTGCTAATAAAACATTTGTGTTCAATACTAGTTCAATGTGTGACTCCCTCTTTGTCATGGCTTTGGAGCCTAGGTTGTGACAAAATGGGCTCGACCGGGATCTACCTTTGGTTTTCTACAGTAATCCCTGGTATGTTTAATAGTGCTTTGTTACTATTTGTGGTGCATTTTGCGGTTTGTACTGGCAGGGTTCCAGTGTTTGTGTGGCTGGTTGGCTGCGGTTTACATTGTTGTGGTTGGGGGGTTAGACATTGGCTTTGGTAGTGTGGTGTGTGACAGTGAGGGTTGTGTGTTTATACCAATCTTTGCCCTGTGTTATTGTCCCTCCCCGGTTAGGTATAGCGACGTGTTTCCTTCAGTGGGGACACGTTTGGCTTGTTTGTTATTTTGGTGTGGTGATGGCGGTTAGAGCGGTTGTCTCGGGGGCACATCCGTGAGTTGGAGGTAGTCCTTCAATCCAGTGGGCTTTGGTGCATAACTACCCGCCGCAAAGCCACTGAAGACTAGGGGGAGTTAGCTCTAGCATCGGGGAAGCTTAGGGGACTCTCACTGTCTTTGTACTGTGACACCAGTTTTGTTGTTTTTGTTTGGTGTTCAAAGAAGGCTACTTGATAACAAAATGGCCTCCATTGATTACTTTGTTCGTTCTCCTTCAGAAGAACTGCTCATGAAACTCACTAAGGAACAGTTGTTGCAGTTGGGTGAGATATATCATGTTGAGATAAGTGATAAACGCCTTAAGGAAACAGTGAGGTCCATACTATTGGCAAATCTGACTGACGCTGGGGTATTGAAGGAAAGGTTGAGTCACCTAGTCCACCTGTGTTGCCTACATCTGTGGCCCCACTTATTACATTGACTTATGAACAGCAAAAGGAGTTGCTGTTATTGTAGTTGTCTCATGATAAGGAAAAAGAGAGAACGAGATTGGATGTGGAAGAAGGTAAGCTGCAGGTACAGCGTCAGAGGTTAGATCTTGTTGGAGCTGGTAAGCTTTCAGGCGACTACCTTTTTGATGAGGAATACCCCCGTTCCCCCACAGGCCGTTCTTCTCTTGGTTGCAACGCACCTTTTGATGTTGCTGGTAACCTCCGCTTATTGCCTAAGTTTAGTGAGAAGGACCCAGATTTGTTTTTTGCACTCTTTGAACGTGTAGCAGACTCCCGGGCCTGGCCTGATGCTGACTGAACATTAATGCTACAGTGCGTTTTGACCGGAAAAGCCCAAGAAGCATACTCATCCCTTAGCGCGACGGATAGTGAGGATTATCTCAAGGTAAAAAATGCGGTCCTACACGCATATGAGCTAGTTCCTGAGGCATATCGACAGCGTTTTAGGACATTGAGAAGAGGTGAGAGACAGACCCATGTCGAATTCAATCGGGATCTGTCGACTCAGTTTAATCGTTGGTGCACTGCCTCAGAAGTGACCAGCTACATAGACCTGTGCAACCTAATTGTACTTGAACAATTTAAAGAGGCCGTCCCAGAGCGGCTGGCCACATATATAAACGAACATAAAGTGCAAACCGCCTCTGAAGCTGCCGTCTTGGCAGACGAGTATGTCCTTACACACAAGAGTTTCAGAGAAGTCCGTTTTCGGGATGGTGGGGGGAAGTCCACATTTGATGGTTTCCGGCCCCCTAGGGGAGTTGGTTCTGACGCATTACATCCTAGGCCTGATCGTGCTTCACGACCTGGTGACAGGATCTGTAACTACTGTCAGGGAAGAGGTCATTGGAAGAACGAGTGCCCCATCCTAAGGCAGGCAGGACTGCTGGTACTAACATTAAACCTGCGGCACTAGCCGGGCCTGCCCCGTGTGTTGTTCCTGCTGTACCTAAACCAGAGACAATGTGCCACCCGCTCAGTGGTGCTGATTACTCACCATTTGTCACAGAGGGCCACATAGCCCTTGTTGGTGAAAATAGAAAGGTGCCAGTGAAGATCTTAAGTGACACAGGTGCCCTTTGAGTCATTTGTTCTGGAGTCGGTGCTGCCTTTCTCTTGGCAGTCAGACAGTGGGAGTAGTGTCCTGATTAGGGGTATAGGGTTGAATACATTTTCTGTACCTTTACATCAGGTCAATCTCATGTCTGACCTGGTACAGGGGGTGGTCTTGCTTGGGGTGAGACCCTTGTTGCCAGTTGAGGGTGTCCAGGTAATCCTGGGTAACAACTTAGCTGGGGGGCGTGTCTGGCCCGGTGTCTCCCCCCCTCTCATAGTTTCTCAGGTACCTTGCCAAAAAGGTGACCTTGATGAGAATGTGAAACATTTTCCTGATGTATTCCCTGCATGTGCAGTCACACGGGCAATGCGTCGGGGGGCCGAAGAGAAAAATATTCCTTCGCCGGCGAGGAAGGAACTAGGTATATCATTGCCTGAGGTGCCCTTACCTGTGCCCCATAGTGATCTTGTTATAGAGCAGAGTAGTGATCCTAGCTTAACTGATTTGTTTGCCCAGGCCCTTCCTCTTGAGGAAGTGAAGAGTGCCACCCAAGGGTACGTTATACTAGATCAGTTGCTGGTAAGGAAATGGACGCCAAATGGAAATGGTTTTGTGGGTGATGCTGTGGTGCAAATAGTTGTACCTGCTAAGCTCCGAGGTCAGGTTTTAAGCATTTCTCATGACATGGCTGGACACGAAGGAGTGGGCAAAACTTATGACCGTGTGTTAAGATAATTTTTTTGGCCTCTGCTAAAAAAAGACATAGCAGCCTACATCAAAACGTGCCATACATGCCAGTTGACCGGAAAGCCAAACCAACCTCTAAGGCCGGTTCCACTGCACCCGATTCCCGTAATAGGAAGGCTGTTTGAAAACCTGATAATTGATTGTGTTGGACCCCTGCCACGTTCAAAGGCTGGTAGTCTCTACTTGCTAACTGTCATGTGTCAGGCTACCAGGAATCCAATGGCATATCCACTCCGGAACATAACCACGAAATCGGTAGTGAAAGCTCTGTCCCAGTTCATGTCAGTCTTTGGGATCCCTAAGGTCATCCAAAGTGACCAGGGGTCGAATTTTACATCAAATATATTCGCCCAGGTGTTGCGTCATCTTCACATTAAACACAACCAGGCCAGTGCCTATCATCCTCGGAGCCAGGGAGCCTTGGAATGATTCCATCAGACTTTGAAGTCCTTGTTGAGGGCATACTGCACAGAGATGGGGCTGGACTGGGAAGACGGGTTGCCATGGTTATTGCTCGCAGCTAGAGAGGTATCCCAAGAGGGTACCGGGTTTAGTCCAAATGACCTGGTGTTTGGGCACACTGTCCGCGGACCTCTTGCTGTGTTGCAGGATGATTGGAAGATGGCTGAGCCACCTCCCAATTTATTGGACTATGTTAGTGGCTTTAAGCACCGGCTATATGCGGCTTGTGAGTTGGTTAAGGAGAAGTTGGCATCCTCTCAAAGGAGGATGAAAAAACTTTTTGATCGACGTGCTGAGAACCGTCAGTTCAGTGCTGGGGACCAGGTACTGGCGTTGTTGCCCATCGTTGGTTCTCCCTTTGAAGCCAAGTATGCAGGCCCCTATACTGTGGTTAGCAAGTTAACCAATCTCAACTACCTGATCTCTACCCCAGAGCGAAAGAAAGCAAATCAACTCTGTCATGTGAATCTGTTAAAGCCCTACTATGCTCGTTTGCCTGACCCAGAGCTAGGTAGAGCCAGCCTAGAGGGAGACAAAATAAAGGTGAAAGCCGTACTGTGGGGGAAAATATTCTGTAGGGGAAAAGGAAGCTCTTGCTTTAATCTGGGCACTGCAACACTTTAACGTTTACGTAGGGTCCGGGGTAGTCCCTATTGTGGTCTATACAGACCATAATCCCCTTACCTTCCTTCGTACCATGATGTGTCCAAACCAGCGTATTATGCGTTGGTGTTTGTTTCTGCAAGCCTTCCACCTGGATGTACGCCACATTAAGGGAGTGGATAATGTGTTGGCAGATGCGCTATCTCGTGCGCCACTCTCATCGACCGGTGATGCCCATCCTCGGGAAATGGTTTAGCCTTGTCCAGTGCTGTTGATGTCTCTCCAGGTCTCTTCATTTTCCTGCTGTTTTGCTACCTCTACGCTGTCCCCTCTTTAATATTGCTTCCAGGCGCCATGGTTGCTGGGAGTGGGAGAGCCGAAAGGTGGTCGAGGTACAAGGGTTGGAAAGTACCTGGATGAATCCACATCCAAAGTCGGTATTGTGCATACTTGATAAGTTTATATTTCTGTTTTGTGTGTGCCAATTTGAATTAATTCTTGACCTTTACATTTTTATTGTGTCCTTTAATGGCCCTGTTTCATCGGGGGGGGGGGGGGTGTCACAGCCCTCTACATTGGTTGCTGTTTGTTTGTGATTCTTTCCTACAGGTTGCTGGGGGGGTGGAGCAAATTGGGCCTGATTGAAGACACCTGTGGCAAGAAAAGGGATAAAGGTCGCCTGGGTTCTGGGCACGCTCTCTCTCCTGTTGAACATTACTTCTCTGTTAGTTTTGCTGCAGGCTGTTTGGTAGTGTTTTGTTGCTAATAAAGCATTTGTGTTCAATACTAGTTCAATGTGGGACTCCCTCTTTGTCATGGCTTTGGAGCCTAGGTTGTGACAAGGGTAAATGCTTACAAAACCTTAATTCTTCCTAGATACGTGGGAGGCTACGCATGTGTATCGGAGTTGTTGTTCCCTAATGTTCAGGGTATTCAGCTCCCCCTGGACAACCTGGTAAGCAGTTTCTTTAGATGTTACGTGTTTCTAATCACTTTATACATAACATAAGCTTTCAAGTATAAAACCTTTAAATTCTTCTACCTGTAGATTTACTGTTTGTCTGTTAAGGCTGGTAAGGACCTGAAGAACACGGTGTGGCGAATGCTACCATGCACTCTCACAAACGCATAATAGCATTCGCCAACATGCATTCTCACGAACGCTTTTGCAGTCTTGACGACATGGACAGGATCTGGGAACAAGACCAGCTTCAGGGACCTTTTTCTCAGGACTATTCTTCAAAGTAAGTTATTTAGTACTTTGCTATTAGATTCTTGTTCATTTTATAAATACTTTTTTCTCAATCATGTCAAACTCTGGTTGCCACTAAAGCCCGCACCTCCTTTGGCCGCTTCTCCTTCCGGTTCTCTGCTGCTAATGATTGGAATTTTCTACAAAAATCCCTGAAGTTTGATTCCATTGTCCCATTAACCACCTTCAAAGCACTACTAACCAACCTACTGTCAGACCACTGCACATGTTAATCCCACTCAACCCTCTTCTGTCGTTATGCACTTTGCACAATCTGACCAGCATAGCCGTCTCTGTATATTTTGCAGACTCCATCTCCCACAATCTCGGTCATTATGCCACTTACCATAGTGTTATTTACGCACAGCCAATTTGTACTTCAACAATTGTACCCATCTACCTCAGCCCCTACTCTACATTTTTTGCTTCTTATAACTGTCTGTATTGTACAGCGCCAAGTGACTGTATTCACCAACCATCTACCTCCCTGTATCGACATCTGTTGCACTACTTGTACAAATGCCTTATTGTTTGACCTGCTCACTGTATTTTTTGTACATTCACTGTTTTATTCTCTGTTTATACTATTTATTGTGCACACCTTGTCTTTTAATTTTATGTGTAACTTCTTGTTGTCTGAACCTCAATGCTTTTATCTTGGCCAGGTCGCCATCTCAAATGAGAAAATGTTCTCAACATGCCCACCTGGTTAAATAAAGGTTAAATAAAATACAATTTAAATACATTAATGGGTTAATGTATTACAGGAGCAATAAGGAAGAATGCTAAAAACACTACAGAAGGGGATCAAGGGCCCTCCATTTACAGCCACGTGACCTGACACTACCTACCTACATTGGAGTTTGACTCTCTCTTTTTACTTTCTTGTTTGTTTATATTGATTAGAGTATTATTTTTATTACTAGTGTTATCTGCATTGTTGGGGAGGACTGAAAGTAATGTGAATAAAATTGTTAATATTTAATTAAATACATTTGCACATGTATATTTGTATGTTGCTGAATAATGTACAGTTTTTTTCAACTTCATCTTGCCCTTGAACTATTTGAAAAATAAAATGTAAGGATTTAATTAAATGCGTTGTCATTTGTGATGCAAGTGAAATCTGATTATATTATTTATTAATATTAAAAAGTGTAATACCTGGGGTATGAGGCATCCCGCTGGGTTCTGTGCAAAAAAGTGGCTTGCCGCGGGTGCGCCGCGGGTGCGCCGCTGATCAGGGTATTGTTTATTAAAAGCGGCCCACCGGTGGGGCGACCTCGACCTTTGCAAAAAAGCTCAGCAGACACGGTGGCAAAAAGCAAGCGTGCCGCCGGTGGCCCGCTTGCGTGTTGCCTACTGGGAAGGAATAAAATCAAAGCTCACAAATGCAATATTTAAGGTATAAGTACATGTCTCATATGTCCTTAAAGCATAGAATGTTGGGGTTTAAGCAAATATCTCGGTTTTAAAATAGTTATGAAAACGAGATAATTATTAGTCATAATGTGACGTAAACAACCAGTACCAAAAGCTGTTAGCTTGTTTACTGAACTAGCTGTTTTTGTACTTAAATGTAAATCGAATGGCAAAAGGAAAACACGGCTAGCACCCTCATTTTTTAGGTTATATATACAAGTCTTATATCTCCTTAAAGCTTAGAATGTTGGGGTTCTAGTAGAAGTCTCGGTTTTAGTGTAGGTGTAAAAGTCACAAAGTTATGGCTGCGAGTTTAAACTACATATATTGCAAACGGTAACGTGTTTTGTTTTTTCTAAAAAAAAATTGAAATGCCAAATAGAAACACAACTACTGCGCTCATTACTTAGGATATATATAAAAGTCTTATATGTTCTTAAAGCTTAGAATCTTGGGATTCTAGCTGTCACAATGTCTGTAGACTCTGTCCTTGTTCTGTGTCACTACAGGGTGGTTTATCCCCTATGTGTTTTGTTTTGGTTTTGTTTCCAGCTCTTTGTGTCACATGATCCCGTCACATGTTTTGGTGAGCCTATCAGTTCTGTTGTTTGGTCCACACCTGTACATCCTCCCCTCGTTAGTTGGGTATTTAGTTCTGTGGGTTTGTTTGTTCTGTGTAGTTCATTGTTTCTTGTCAGGTACGTGGTTGTTCTTGTTCTTTGGAGTAGTTGTCTTTAGTCTAGTCATATGTTTAGTGTAAAGTGTTTCTTTTGTCTTCTAGGTCATGTTGTATAAGTTAAAGGTTCTGTCCTTGTGTTGATGTAGTGTTGTTCTTGTTTAATGTTAGGTATTTGTTACTCATGTATTCTTGTCTCTGTGTTTCTTGTCAGTTCTTACTTGTGTAAATAAATTTATGTTAGTGAAGACGTGCCTGCCTCCTCATCCTTGAACTGTGACACTAGCAAATATCTCGGTTTTAGTGTAGCTTTAAAATTCACAACGTTAGACTACTTAATGTCAGGTACGTGTCTTAAACAATTACATTTTACTTAGGAAATACAGATTGGCACCCTTTACTTATGTTAACCTTTTAATACAAAATATTTTACTTATCATAAAATCCTTCTTTTTGGTCATCAAAGGGTCCCAGTAAGGACTTAAAGCATAGTTTTCCCAGGTAAAATCCATCTTGAATGTAAAAATTGCATTTTCTTCCCGGACGTTTAAATCTACTCCTTAATAAATGAAAAACCTAGTGTATTTTCCCAGCACTTCTGAACAAAAGACGAATGTGAAAAGTGTCCAAAGGCTTTCCAATTTCTACATATACGTCATCCTTATGAAACAGATCTTAAAAATGTGCAAGATTAACAATTTTAACTAAAGACTGACAGAAATAATTTAGGAAAGAAATGTGTTGTTCGTCTCAGGACCCGTATGTAAACGTCATCACGGTGCATTTTTTCTAAAAATACTGTTTTACAAACAAAGCTACAGCTCATTGGCTGTTCACTGAATCACTCTAAAATGTTGTGGTCAGCCCATTAGCAACATGATTTGAATTGCTTCCAGCACCCTATCTTAATATATGGCTTTATAGGGTTCTTTCAAAGAGGATGTAGAAAAATAAAAACTGAAAATATTTATGCATTTTCTTTATTTCATCCTGTGCCATATTCACTGTGTATTTGTTTGAAATGAATTTTATATATCCAAAAATTTCAGTCTTTAAAAAAATATCAACCATATGTTTGTACTTGCTTCAGGTCCAGTGTAACAAGAGTTTAACTTTGGGTATGTTTTTTTAGGCAGAATTTGAGAATTAGGGGGTGAGGCTTAAGAGGTTAACAACTAAGCATTGATTGTAGTTAACAACTTTAAGTCTAGTTATTTTTTGGACTAACATCCATGACCCTCTTATTTAACAGATACCATCTGCGGAGCTGCTTACGATGTTTGAATAGATTGTGGATTTCATATATAATGCAAACTACACTAAACCATTCAAACACTGGAAAGGAAAATATTGGTATGAAATAATTGACTTTCGAACACAAATTACTATATCTCATTGTATTTAGAGTCTTTGTACCAGTTTTAGGATTGAATTTAATGCAACCAAAAATAGTGTAACGTGAAACTCGTCGGCTTCAACGCGGATTGCTTTTAGAATTTCTCCAACCTGTTTCTCCACCGCAAAACCTGGTCTGCCTTTCACAATCTCATTTTTCACCTGGAAAAGAGCTTGACATAGACATATCCATTATTGTATATAGAGCTGTGGGCTAAAAATGTTCCACTCATTTATATCCTCTTCAACCGTTTTTTGTTCATCTGTGAAGATTTCCACGGTTGAGTCTAGCGGGTTAGAAGATGTATGACAAAGTATTTTCTCCTATTTTGATACTGTTTTTGAAACAGAGCCTTTTTTAGAGCCTGGCGCTCAAATAATTAGATATGTCACATACTGAGACATGAAACCAGGATTTCGGTCCATACCTATTTACACTTCATATTCGTTATCATTGCTTAACCTGTTCATCACCATGGAATCCGGCGCCGGGACCTTTTCGCGCACGTCACATACATTGATTAATTACATATTGTAAACATGCGCAAAACCCGTCATGTTATATACTGCTAGAACGGCAAGGATCTCATCTGTAAAGATATCCAAACCATTTTTGCCAAAACAAATAATATACATACATGGATTGCATAAACTCAAAACAAAAAAATTTACTAACACTTTCGCCACTGCTGATGCGATGTATATGTGATCAACAAACAAACATTTCTCAACCTAGCCACGAAAGCCATATGGCATTCGAAAGCCACTATTCAGACCTTCACAAAAATGCCAGCCTTTTCTTTCTAGGCCAAACAGGCACGAAACAGTCTAGCAATATATCAGCAAAAACTATTTCACATTTTGAAATCAATACAACAACTTTTCCCTATATTGTATGATTTTTTATTGTAAAACGTGGTTTCTGGTCAACTAATTCCACTTGGCTGGTTATGTCAATGCCTTATATACATTCTGGATTAGTTTAGGCTTCTATACATTGTGCATAATGCATAATCACACTGGTTTGAACTTGACTGCTTCTCGACGCTCAAAGCACAACATAAGGTATCTCTCCCCATCTACTGAATAAATGAAGTAACACATCGTCCTAAGCTGTTTTTCACTGTATTCTGGTGAGAAAGACCTTTCCATAGAGGTATCACATGTGAAAATTGACCAATCAGATCCGGATATATTCAATTGCGTATCTGTTCAAAGTAAGTTTTCTGTTTTGTTCATTTATGCAGCTTTGCGCATTGTGGTTATAGTGCTCTCGGTCTTTCACGGATTACAACAAAATTTCTCAACATGGCAGGTTCTAGCAAGAAATATTCAGTTACATAATCGTTGGTACTGCTAGCAAAGGAAAATTGGACTGTAAATATTCTCCCTGACTGAGAATCTGAAGATTCCATTGGAGTTACATGAGGAACCATTTTGATAACAACATGAACCAACGGAGCACCTGTTCACCCCAAATGCAGCATCAAAAGTGTATGTAAGTGTTATTTCATTATATTAATTATGTCTTTACATAAACATGTTATTATTTATTACTTCAAATACTTTTTTACTGGTGTATTGTATGAGCACACAACTAT
>JACXGM010028872.1:0-13876 GCA_016801145.1 Umbra pygmaea
CCCCCCCCCCCCCGTCCACGAGCATTAAAAAATCTTTGTCCGACAAACAGTCCTGCGTGCAACAGAGTGAGAAAGAGATTCTAAACCCAGACTTGGTGAACACAAGCCATTCAGCAAGGGGGTTCTACGACATCAGGGACAGTGCCACACAGTGCCAGAGTCTACTCACCAAGACAAGCCAAGAAAACATGTTAACTTCAGCCAAGGCCACTACAGCCAATTAGAATTGGCCTTTTATGTGAATTGTGTTGTTTATACATTTTTGGCCAATACAAAAGTTAAAATTATTAGCAATGAAGATTATTTGTATTACTCCTAGGTTATGTTAGAGTATATTATAAAGCATTGAGTTGCATAGTCTATAGTAATGGTAGACTACATTTTCCTAAAATCTTCTCTTTTGAATGGAATTGTGTTGGACATACTATTTAAAGCATTTCAATTATGTTGAAAATTAATTTTAGTCATCGTATTGTGCTACTTTTCCCCTATTCTCAATGACACACGTACAACGTGTTAACCAAATGTTATGAAATATGTTGACCAAAAAATACAATAATAGACAATGTAGCCTAATAGCATAATAAAATAAAGAACATTTTGATTAGATATTTTATAACACCACAAACTCCAAGTAAATATTTTATTTTTATTTTGGTCACGTGGTGCTCTGTGTTACGCCTCGTCCTCTTACTCACATTCCTTTGACTCTGCCTATGTTTCCAATGTTGGCATCCATTGCTCGAAAACAGAAGAGCTCACCTGTTGCCCTTTTATGCTAAAGCTCTGATTGCTAATTTTAAAACTGTGTGACAGGTGTTTGCCCATGTGATCAGTGTGCATATTTGAATGCCAGTGTGTTCCTTGTGAAAACAAGAGATTCTCTTAATGAGAATTGTGCCAAATGCAGAGAATTGTAGTGTTTTGAAAAAAGTGTGTTTTATAACTGCAATTTGAGTGAAAGCAGGAAATGTGCTTGTAGTTTAGCAAAATTGGTTCAGGGGGTTGGTGCATGAGTTTCATGTTGTGGTCAATGTGTCCCAAGTACCAGTATTTGTGTGTAAACAATTGAGAAAAACTGTAAGAGCTGCCAAACTAGAGAGAGGTGTCGGTAATTTTTTGAAGTTACGTATCTGTTTGTATTATTTGAATCCAGGATCTGTCTTTTTATTTGTTAGTTGTGAAAAGAGTGTGGGTAGTTCAGGTTTATGTGTACGGTCTATACTGTTAGGTTAGCTAGTTGTCCGTGCACCTGATAAGCAGTGCTTGAAGTGGGAAAAAAAGGTGCCGGTACCCTCTTGCATTGGCAAATTATTATGACATTTGGGATTTCTACAGTGAAAAACTAAACTTGGAGATATTGCTGGTACAACAACAATTTGTTATTTATAACAACATAAATCTATTTATTTAAAAAAGTTGTGTGTGTGTGTGTGTGTCCCTTGACCAACAGTCAAGCCATGCATGTGTCTCGTTACTCACGTTTTGAAACGGCTCTGCGGCCGGCGCCGTCTTTGATTCAATACAAGGACACGTTGGATCGCTGCCATAGTTGGTCGCTTACTGGACACCACCATGCTTACCCATTTATAGATCTTAGCAATTTAGAGCCAAATTGTTTGCCAGACTTTAATTATCAAAAGTGATTGCCAATTTAAATGCTTTAATGACCTTACAAAATAGCCTTGGCTAATTACCACATATTAGTTCTGATACCAAATAAAGTCAATTTCATAAATAGGCCTGTATCCATTGCGAACATATTTTATTATTAGTCTTAAAATGTCCATAAAATCATTGTTGAGCCACAACATTGTCAACATACCATAGTTTGACTTGTACTGCGCTGCACTGATTTCTATAGACTGCTGCACAGTGGCGGCGACTAGCAGCTTGAGCTCAAAAAAATCCTAAGAGAGCGCTTACGAATGGTCCAGACCAACCTTACGAAAGTGTGACTTACAGAAGCGTACTTAGCGTACGAATGTGTCGGGAACCGTGCCATGAGGTTAAGAGAGAGGTTAAGGAATAGGTTAAGAACTACTTAGCGATAAGAACGTTTTGGGGAACCGGGCCCAGGTCAGCAAGGTTCAGTACACAGGGATATTCAGAAGGCAAAATCAGATTCTGTTAAACTGGGTGCAGGTGTTTAGAATTCGGATCTGTTTTGAATTGGGATCTCTGATGTAAGATGTGTTCAAGTGAGTGGGGATGTTGGGAATTGTCAGTGTCTGGTATGGGAAACAAGGAGCTGGCATGAGAGGATCTCACAGAGCTCCCCCTTGACGGGTGGCTCCAGATGCCCCAACACAGCGAAAGGGGCGGTCTACCCCAGGGGTGAGGAGTGGGATGCTCCGGCCAACGGTGATGGAAATCCTCAATCAAGGCGGGGTTCAGAACGTTCCTCGCAGGAACCCAGGACCTTTCCTCTGGTCTGTACCTCTCCCAATCAACGAGGTATTGGAGGCCTGCCAAACAATCAACAAGGTATTTGGCAGCTGTGCACACCACTGATCCCATTCCTTAGCCAGGTCTGGAGGTAACTGGTCATCCCAACCAATTCCCCTCTCCCACAGTTCTTGAAAGTTTTTTTTCATATGGTAAATGGGGTGAGTAACCCGATGGGGTTGAAGATGTGAGCGGATGTCTGTAACACACTTCTCTTTGTGTTTTCTTTAAAATTTCCAGCAGTCCTTTCACATCAAACACAATGTCATCATTCTCTGATCTCCACACCAACCCCAACACGTTCAGTACATTTCCACAAGTATTGGTTTCTGATGTGGGATCTAGTCCACCTTCTGTCATCTTAGCCCTCAGTTTTGGTGGGTTTGCAACATTTGCACAGGCACATGTTGGCATGGGACAGAATCTCTTTTGCTGTTATGGTGACTGAGAGGCTTCATCCACGCTGTCTGAGCTGGAGATGAAATCATCTACATAGAGTGACTCATTTAGTGCCTTCACTGCTGTAGCTTCCACAGCTTCTACTGCTTGATGTGTTGTCTTATCGTTGAAGCTAGCTGAAACGGGCTTGGTGACACTCCAAAAACCACTCTATTCATCCTCATGATGCACAGTTTATTTTTACAGTCACTGTCCTGAGGTCCATGCAGCCACAAGAACCTCACAACATCTTTATCTCTTTCTGTTCGAGCTATCTGCAGGAATGCCTTGGTGATGTCTGCAGTAAAGGCTATCTAATGGAGCCTGAAATGGATCTAACAGATTTGGGTTAAGGTTCGACCCAGTCAGCAAACAGTTATTTAAGGAGGTGGAACCCTCCTTGTGTGACGATGCATAAAAAACTACTCTTAGTGTAGTTGTTACCTTGTCTTCTCGAAGAACCGCATGACCTGACATGTAGTATCTCACAGTCTCAGGCTGCTCTGCTTCTGAAGAGTTGCCTGGGACATCCTCACAGATGTCTTGATGCAGATAATCCTGTATGACCTCACTGTACCTTGTACAGGGTTGCGTCCATTTTTAGTTTCCTTTTGAGGCTTTCAAACCGTCTCTTTGCCACTGTTAATTTAACTGGGCGATCTGGTTTGTCTGCTCAACAAGCTCGACTTGTTACCGGCCATCCTTGTATGTTAAGGCATGTTCAAAGCTCTGAAGAGCTCTGTTTCATCTGGGCTCGGGGTTTTCTCACTGACGATGTTGAGTGACTCAACCTCCCTTAAGGCATGTGGCTGTTTTGAGATTTGAGCATCCTCATGCATGCTGCTGCGCATACAAGTGGCATCAGTTACACTGTACGTTGATACTGGTCCTTGCAAAGCCCATCCGAAGCTGCTTTCTATGGCCACTAGTTTCTGTATTCTCTGAAACTCGCCTGTCACTAAGTTCCAGTAATAGCTTGCTCCTATTAACACCAACAGTTCTGGATCGTCAGGACCTTCGTGATCAGCAAGTTGCAGACCCCTCCTCTTTAATTCCCTTTGGTTGGGTTCCGGGAACCTTTATCACACTACTTCACACTTGAGGAGTTTCCACTGCTTCAATATTAATTCTTTGCAGTTTATTCCACACATTCCCCAGATGCACTTTCACACTGTTGCGCTGTGCTCTTACAGGAGTAGTGGAGCCGAAGGTGTGTAGACGTAGCATCTCCTGCCTTATCACTGGTAGTCCTAGTACTTTAACCACACCCTTATGAATGAAGCTTCTCTGGCTACCTCCATCCAGCAGAATGCATACTAATTTTCTCCCTCTTGGGCCCTCCATCCATGCCTTTACTGTTTGCAGAATATTGCTAATGTGTTTTGGGCCTAGCCACACATAACATCTTCCCAAGGTTTTCAGTTTCTGTTTGCGTGCAACCTTTCTGGACAATGTTCTGGTCAATGGTTATCACTGTCACAGTATACACAGTTATTATTAGCTGTGTGTAGTGCAGTTGTTGAGGGCACACTCAATTTTTTAGATTTCTTCTCACTGAAAGAGTTGGACTCACTGTAACACGCAATGTGTCATTTGGTGGGCTTTTCCTTTGTTTGTTACCTGGTTGTGAAATCTGAAGTGTTCTTTCTCTGCTTTGGACTTAATTTTGCAGGAATGTGATGAGCTCATGAACCTTCCAGTGCTGTGTCTTCTAGTATGAGCTGCAGAAGCACTGGGCATAGCAGGCATCCATATGTATCACTGTAAATCTCTAAAGATTCCAGACTGCAGATCTGTATTTCACATTCATCATACAGGTGTCTCGAAGCTGCGACGTCTGATGATGTCTTTACAGGAGTTAGGCTCAGCAGCTTGGTCATATGTGCGTTGATTACAATGTCTTTTCTTTCAAAATGTTTCCGAAGAAATTCCACTGCTGGATCATAATTGCCATCATTCACAGTAAATCCCACCACAGCTCTGGCTGCTGCCCCAGTCAGATATGATTTCAAGTATGTGAACTTCTCTCTTTTACACAGAACATGGTTGTTGTTAATAGCAGTGTCATACTCAGACCAGATGCAGTTTCACAGTCTGTGCATTAGCTATGCTAGCCGCTAGCTTCATACTTTGACATTTCAAAGTCCTACAAACATGACGTCCCAGTTTTCGGCACCAAAATGTGTTGTAGTGGCTTCAAATAATGACCAAAGGCGCTTGTTTGATTATAAACATTTTACTGCTCCATATGCTGCAGTTTTAAAGAAACAAGAAAATGAACAAACTAATCATGATGGACGTTTTTGTTGCATCTAGTCTCAGCTACATCTCATCACTGGTTAAATAGAGGACACACAAACTTCTGCATAAACTCCTTCAAAATAAAAGCCCTTCCAGTGAAGTCCGTAGAAATACAGAATTACTGTTAACAAGCAATGTTGTGTACACTTCTCACATATTAGCTGTAAATCATGTACTGTAAATAATGTAAATAGTGAGTTTTAACCACACTAATTTAACATTTCCTTAAACCATTTTCCTTTTACTAAGCAACATGGATTCCTTATTTTTAATGTCTAAACAAACATTTCACAACAGTTTGATTGACTTGGTGTTCTACTGTGATGATTGCATGTTCCCTCAATTTTTTTAGCAGTTTAAATTAAATGAGCAGTTTTTTATTTCTTCTTCGAAGATGCAGACAGCTGCTTCAGCCAAACCACCATTTTTGAGCTCCAACGAGCTGTGAGCCCCAGCTGTGTGTACTGCTTCAGGAACTGTGTACTGTAGGTACATTATGGGGTATAGGGTATTATTTTGGATACCCACCAGGTAATATAAATCACTGGACAAGGCATTGAGCTAGTGGTGCTGTGAGGGGGAGATTTCATAGACTGTTAGATTGTCATCTAGTTAATCTGCAAGCCTTACACATATGCCCACAATGATTTCTATTAGGTCAATGTGATGCAGCCAAAAGGGGGAGAGAGAGATTACATCTGAAGAGCTTTGTAGCGATGTATTGGAAGCTCATTCAGGAGCTAGAGACATAATAAACCATACCACTCCCTATTAAGCCAGGAGTGATTGCACACACTGTTACTCAAAATACAAACCACTACTCAAAAAGATCATTGGCTGCAGTGTCTAGAAGGCAAATCAACACATGCATTCAGGGCCGGCCCCAGGCATAAGCGAACTAAGCGGCCCCAATTGAGTACACAGATGACTCTGTTTGGTAGAAGGGGGCCCCCAAATCAAATTCTGCTTAGGGCCCTCAAAAGGCTTTGGGCCGGCACTGCATGCATTATTAGTATTTTGCAATGGTAACATTAAACATTTGATGTGAACCATTGTATAGTATTTTTTTATTCTTTTATCAACAATCAATCACATAGCATGCCCTTTAATATCCAGCATGTACAATATTGAGTAATTACAATACATTTACCAGTAAATTCACTACCTACTGTAACAAGCTTTGGGCATACCATGGATATTTAGATGAAGAACCCCGTGGCTTTCATTGCCATAGAAATCTGATACATGTGAAATTATATTTGGCAAAAAATTGATAAATTAAGGATGAACTAATTAAAATATTTGTCTATTTTGGACAAACAATTTCCTCTTAAATACTACTTACTTAATAAAAGTAAGTAAGTGATATTTCTGTTTAATCATTTAGACAGTTGTGAAAAAACAAAAGTATGTTCCCAATGTAAAAGTTGAAATCCCTTAAAACAAAATAAAATGTCTTCGATCAGTGGTTCCATGAAGGGCGGTGTAATTGGCCAGCATCATATTGGTTTGGGGGATGTTTTAGTGACTAATTACGAAGTTCAGTTCTTACTGGGAACCCAAGTGATCAGTTCTCCGTATCAACTCAGGCCTATCAGCAGTAGGTAGTCACATGGTGATTATGCAGCATTTAAGACGTAGCAGGCTTACCTGTGGAAGTTCCGTCTTGAATAATTTTGCCATCCCACCCATCCCTGCCTCCACCTGTTTGGCAGTGTCTGGGTCTGTTGGACATGCATGGTTGTGACTTGCTGGGGGTTCTTTGTACCTGTTCCAGGTTCAGCGTTCAGGATTATTGTCATGTATACTGTGCCTTGCGAAAGTATTCGGCCCCTTTGAACATTTCGAACTTTTGCCACATACATAAAGATATAAAACTGTAATTTTTTTGTGAAGAAGCAACAACAAGTGGGACACAATCATGAAGCGGAACGAAATTTAGTGGATATTTCAATCTTTTTAAACAAATAAAAAACTTACAAATTGGGCGATTTAAAAAAATATATGTTTGTGTGATTACCCTAAGGTACAGAACCATCGGCCACACCAAATTATGTGTGTGTATAATAAGTTGGGTGTGTACCATAAGTTGGATGTTTATAATACGTGGAATATTGTATGATGAACAATAATTAAAGTATTCCTGTAAGAACTTGTGGCGGGTTGGTTGCCTCAAAGCTTAATGAAGGTAGAAGTCTGGAGAATGTGTTCCCTTCATCTAGACCTCCTGGTTGAGTGAGCTGCATGATAATAAACAGAATGGCATTGGATGTTATTAGGGACACATCCAGTATATCTCAACATCGATTGTCTCGAGTCCGCTGGGAGTTAATGCGTTGAAGCACAGCATTAAATACAAATTAGATTTCACCAAAATTGGAGCAAAGAAAAGGGGTTGAATTTAAACCTGATACAAATACTAAATAATAATTTGTTTTTAGTATACCTTTAAAACAAATGAGTGCTTCTCTTCCTGTCAATACTCAGCAAAGACATGTAATGTTGTCGCCCCATTATTCTCATTGTCAACATCCCTAAACCACATTTTGAGAACTCTTGTTATTCTTATCAAAAGTACTGTATGTCTTTGTTTAAGTCTATGTTTTCACTGCCAGTACTGTATACAGAGTGTATAAGCCCAAATAATACACGACCTTTCCAAAAGATGTACCTTAGGTCATGAAATGATTGACTCCTGAAACCCTGCCTTATATTATGAAAATTAATTGAACTCAATTTAAAGGTGCAATCTGGGATATTTACAAATGAAATATATCAGTGGTGGGTTGTCATTGGGCTAACCCAAATTCAAGATTGTAGCTTTAATGCACCAGGTGGAGGGTTCTTTGCATGGCTTATACTGAAGGATCACAAAATCCCATTGAGATCAAAATGAAAGTCGCTAAACCTACCAAACTTCAATTAAAGTTTTGATATCATCCTCAAACAAACACGAGTGGATTTGAGTTTAATGCTGCATTTAATCCTACTGATGAGATTTAATTTCAAACAGTGGAGGTCATTGATGAAAAAAAAATTCTGATTATGTTATTCAAAAGACTGTGAATCCGGAGGAGAATTACCTGCGTGCTTGGCTGTCCGTCATGGACTGGAAGGGGAGAAAACTAGTCTAAATTCCCATTCGGAATTACAACCATTCTTTTGTATCCAAATCGGCTTACTCATTGTTTGGACAGATAGCAAAACAATGCTGTTAAAATTCAGCTCAGGCTTTGGTGACCGTGCCAAGATGTCAGTTGGACGTGGAACATTGCAGAAAATTCCGCAATGAGCAAGTGGACATACTGGTCGTAGTCCAGCCACATTGTGTTTGTACGCGCACAACACACGCTAACATACACAGAAGGAAATAAGGTTTTGTCTTAGACAAACAATGTGTACAGTAACAAAACATCAAGAGTCTTCTCTAATACATATAATTATATCATTTGATAAACAACTGAATACAATACAGTAGATGTCATTGTCCATGATACATCATACTGTGCTTGTGTTTGAAATCTGCGTAGCTGGATAAGGCTAAGGTGCTTTATAGATTACAGGGCATAATCAACATGATTAGTTACAATTTCACACTTGGGCAGAGTGGCTGAATGTATTAAGCTGAGACAAGCAGCAGAGGTAAGGCCCCTGTGCCTTAGCTATTAAAATTGATTAACCCTGCTTACTTCACAAAACCATTATACCAGTTGGGTCGGTATTTAATTGCATTTGGGTTTGCATCGTTGGTGTTATAGTCCACAATGTTATCAAAATGCTATCGTTTAAGTATTCTTCAGCTCTAATTTGCTAGCATGGCTGTGCATCCCAAGTCCATCCGTTTGTGGGAGATTACATGGAGAGTCTTCTAGAATGTTACGTTTCATACATATTTTAAGCTTTCAACTGGGCTGTATTTTTCTTCCTGAATTTAATTTCTTAAAAGTCCAAGCTAAATGTAATTGTCTTTTGTCCAAACGATTAAATATTTGGACTTTTGTGAATTTTTATTCACATTTTGGGCCCTATCTTACACCCAGCGCAGTTTACTTTTTACACAAACGCATGTATCATTCCTATCTTGCACTAAATTAGGGAATGAATTTGCGTTTGTTGGGCGGTTCAGCGAAAAAAACGAGCCGTGTTCCAGCGCAAACGTTCCCTGGTGCTATCTTGCAGTTCCCGAAATCAATTCTGCCACTGACCTGGAAAACCCTGGTTAAAAGTCAGTGGCGTGTTATTCATATGCTATTTTAAGGGCGCATGCTTAACCATAATGTAGCGTGTGCACAACGCGCATGCACTTTGCTCCCCTCATCTACACAAATGCAGCAGTTCTTTATTTTTGCAATACGTAATTAGAAGGAAAAATATTACCACACTAAGGAAGTCATTAAGTGTACACATTTACTCAAGTTATTCAGAATGAATTATTTTCACTGATATACATCAACCTCAAGGGAACCCATTCAATCAACATACAAGTCATTTGCAATGCTAATAGTAAAATAACCCATGTCTTTGCAAATTACGACTAATTTATGGCATCTTTGCCATGAGGAATCCCCCCTTGGATGGGTGGCTGTGAAGGGGACAACGGCTATCCGTTAAAGACATGGTTAATGATGACACAATTTATGATGCTAGCAAGTGTGCGACATGCTGTTTAATTGAAAACACACACAAACACTCAGTGTAGCCGAATTGAACGAACATTTGGCACACTGAAAATGTGCGTCAGGTGTTTGGAGAGAACAGGTACACTACTAAAGTCACAGCATTCTTTGTGGCTTTTTGTGTTTTATGCAAAATTTCCATGAATCATGGATGTGTTGATGACATTAATTAGGAAATATTAGAGGACTTCAGGAGACGTGATGTTGACATGCATGTGGTGTTGCAACTTAACCAAAATGCCCAGAAATACAGAACGGTAGAGGAAAGCTTATTTGACAGAAGAGTAATCTCGGTCTAATGTTAGACTACATTGCAAAAATATTACCATGCATTCATAACCTCGTGATTTAGTGAGAGTGAGTCCAAAACATCGGAAAGTAGGCTATGTCTTGTGACATTTCTTTATTTACATTGTGTAAAAAGAAAAATCAATAGCAATCCGCCGTTATAATAGCAATCCGCCATGGCACAAGCCCGTCTGCTCTTAAAGGGAATGTGAGATGAAGCTCTGATTGGTTTATTGCATGTTACGCCCAAACCACACCTATGACTAATGAAGCTACTTCAGACCTACCCATTTTAGATTTGCGTTGGGCGCAGGAGTCATTTATCCCGCCAGTAAAATAGCAACAGCGCTCGGGACCCTCCCACAATGTCACTTGCGTTTCGCATTTGATACTTACATTTCAGATCGTTAAAATAGGGCCCTTTAAGTGCATGGAGGTAGGAATATGCGGGTCCGGATCTACGGGGGCATAAAGTCAGGCATTGTTCCCCAGAATCCGTACCTCGCCAGTTCTGTTTCCCCATTAGCAAGAGCATAGTTGAGGCTACGTAAATATAATGTACACACCTTTTAATTTGTGCAATAGCTTTTACTCAACTTTTCATATACAGGTCCTTCTCAAGAAATTAGCATATTGTGATAAAGTTCATTATTTTCCATAATGTAATGATAAAAATTACAAGTAAGAAATATTTCAGGTCATTTATTGTATTAATACTGATGATTTTGGCATACAGCTCGTGAAAACCCAAAATTTCTCATCAGTATTAAAACAATAAATGACCTGAAATATTTCAGTTGGTGTGCAATGAATCTAAAATAATTTAATAGTTTAATTTTTATCATTACAGTAATGAAAATAATGAACTTTATCACAATATGCTAATTTCTTGAGAAAGACCTGTAGTTATCTATCAAACATGCCTATGTTGGCACTGTAAGGGTTCACTTTGGGCTGAAATAAAGGTCCAACATGGGTTAGACACAAAGGTCATTGGCAAATCGTTGGGCACTATTTACTGGTCCTGTGTGGGCTGCCCTTACTCAGCCCCAATTTAAGAGTCAGAGGATGTGTGGTAGATGGAGAGTTGCTTTCAGGCAGAAAACAGCTTGGACTGGATGGCAAACCCAATGGTAGTGGTAGGACTGGTAGAACAAACATGGCTGGACCAAGATTTTTTGCACTTGGAGCAATTTGCTGCCTTTTGGGAGATGGTGGCTCCATGTCAATATATCGCTTGTTTGGTCTAGAGATGAAAAAACATACATGCATTGTAATATGCATAATGTACAGTGTGATATATGGTGCCAATTTCATAGAACTACACTGAAATTGTTTTAAAATTCAGTCAGGAATTTACAAAATTTTAAAAAGAGTCAGGAATGTCTTTTGATAGCAGTTGATAAAGTCATTCACAAAGGTGGCGTTAAATTATTCAGAAATTATAGTCAAAACATGATTTAGGATGAGTTTAATATTTCATAATTTGGACAGTGAATTAATGGCTGCTGAACATGAAAATGCCTTGCCATTGTATGTGAATAATTAATTATAAAAACAGTAATTTCCAACTGTGACATACATTTGCAACATTGGTAATATATTAGACTGAATATACAACAGAATTTACTGTCTAGATTGCTGACCACATTCAAGTTCTTCTAAGTTGCTTATAAAATCTCCTGGTCTCTGCTTCTTTGGCTTTGAAATATAAAACAATAAAACAATTATAAATTTCAGCTCTCAGTGCTCTGCATTTTGTGAAATAAGGAACTTCATGATTCATCAGTGCTCTTTTTGGCATGTTTGGCTTGGTGGTCATAATGTCATTGGAGGGATCATCTTTAATCAGGTTACTACTCACTATTCCAATGGAATGATCCATAAACTTCAATGGGGTAAAGCCATTTTAGTTAGTTGTAACATTTTTTACAAAAGTGGTAAATTAAATATATTAGGAAACCTTTCTTAAAACTATGCAGCAAGGGGGTTGCTGACCAATCTGTGCCCATAGAGATCAAAACATTGTTCCACGTAATATCTGAGGTGGAAGGGGTTCGCATGAAGTAGTGGGCTAAGTCACTACATTAGACAGCCTACGTCTTGATAGTTAGTGGTTTTTATGTATGCCTACGTTTGGTCCAGTAACTTCTGCCAGACATAACTGCAACAGCAAAAAAGATTTAGGTCAGATATACACATTAGCTAAATATCTGATGACTGACCTTCACTGGTAGGCTAGTTCTTCAGTATTGATGTCACCAGCTGAATGAAACAAAACAAAGATAATGAATGGTCTGAAAATTACACGTTCTCCCAAATTTACTGGGTTGCTGACTGGCGTACAAACTAAAACTTAAGCTAATTAGCTACTCGTGTTTAGCTACAATGTTTGCAACTAGCTAACATGAACTTACCAACATTTATGTGAATAGCTGACCCTGAACATTGTTTAAGTTGCTAGCTAAACTCTTAGTTAAACACAGGTTAAAGGGGAACAATGACAAAATTCTATAATCTGTCTATGTTCCTAAATTGTAATTAGTAAGAAGTAATTAGTTGACTGTCACAAGTGCTACATCTGTAGGTTATATGTAGGGCTTCAGTTTTTCAGGTTATATTATGAGATTGCACAGCAATACACATATTGTTCTTCATTTTTAATTGATGCAAAAGGCGAATCAATTATTGTTATTCTTTTATTATTATTATTATTTTGATTGCTGGGACAGCAATCAAGATATTGTTATCATTTTTTATCATTATCATTATTGATTCTTTTCCAGCTGGACAATAAGCTTCCAATTGTCATGTAGCGCACTTGCGGATTTGTGATTGATCTGTCATCTAGTTATTTTTTATAGCCTTTTATAAGCAATTAAATTCCCATAGGATTTGAATGGGTGAATGATTCCTTTGTAATTGAATCGTTTGACCAGCAGGTGGCAGTCTATACTAGGATTTGGTGATAGTAACAGGCTGTATTCGTCCTAGGCGATGACCTCATACCTAGAAGTGGATATGAACTTCAAACATTACCCATTATCCCATTACCAAATCTAAAATCAGACTACTGACTGATTTTTTTAAATTACTTTTTCCGATCGATTACTTCTTCACAGGTTAACCAAGGTACCCGTCCACACCAAGGAAAGCTCTACGCAGGCCACAATTTTCTAGTGTTTTTACAGTAATTACCACCACATCATCAAAGTTGGTAATGCGCCTTTATCAGATATTTGTTTTAATTATTTATTTATTTAACAGGGACAATGCAATCAAACATAGTTACAATACAAAGGCTGCAACCGATGCGCAGTATGTAGAGTTTATAGCTAATGCTAATTTTCAACTCCTGTCCCTAGTTGTGTCATTATATTAATAATATTTTACCAAAATCAAGCTCAAATGAAGTTACAAGGTTTTTCAATAGTGGATGGGGAAATACATGTTTTCTCCATCGTTGATTACAATGGATGCATCTGTGACAAGTAAGTGTATCGCTTTACGTATCAATTTAGTTTAGTGCTGTGCTGGATCCCATGTCACTGCGTTTGATGATCCCGTTTCCACCCGATGACGCCAGCTTTCATCTCCAGGCGGCTTCACGGTCTTCGTTCGCAAGAACACCAAACTGTATTGATGCTACATAAAGACTATGGTCACAGTCCACCCATCATATCTTCATTGCTGGACAATAATTGAACACGGATTGACCTTATTAC
>JACXGM010028873.1:0-13876 GCA_016801145.1 Umbra pygmaea
ATCCACACCCACACTTTCACCTGAGCTCCCCACCATGCCGACCTCACTCACCGCACCGCCGCCGCGACCCGCCACCTTACCGGCAGCCGGCCTGGCCTCGTCTGGGCCTACTCTCCCACGCAACAAATCCAGAGCTATAATCTCCGCCCTCTCCTGCGCATATTCCGCGGCAGTAGATCCCCACGAGGACGCCATGCTCAGCCCCTACTCCAAGCAAACGGATGTTATCATTAGGCTAATATCTTTTAACACTTCATACATCCGTCGTTGTTTACAAGTTTCCAGTGCGTCAAACGCAATCAAAACCGTTCGCTAACTCCCCCTCCAAAATGAGATGTCAATCAGCATCAAACCTCCAGTAGCAAATTAAATTTTGGGGTGGCACCCGGGGTGGCCAATCAGATGTCAGGGGTGTCCAGTGCCCCCCCGGACACCCCTCTGCCTCCGCTACTGAGTGTATGCCATCCATCCAGAGTTATTGACACGCAAATGTGTCATGGTTGAAACCAGGGAGAAGGTTTATGTCATTCCTCTACCAAACAACATTGAACGAGACTAATGTGACTGGGCATTAAGAAAATTACTGTAAGCTGCATACTGCCAAAAAGTCCAGAGGTTCCCTGATACCTGAATTGTAAATACAATATATGTAAAAAGAATTACTGTTCTTTACCTGTTACATCAAGTGACCCTTCTGTCAATCAAGTGTTTTGTTGCAATAATACATGGTGACAGTGTAGACCTAACAAAATAAACTTTCATAAGGGACTGATCTTTATTTATTTAAGGGGCTACCGGAGGAGTTTTGGGATCTTTAGTCAAAATTTTCTATGACCCTCCAAGACAATTGGGAAAAAAGGCATATGACCATCCCCAACAATTTACTGATGCCTTGTGTACTGATTTGAGCTTGGCGAAGACGTACAGATAGCCACTGTTCTTTTACAATCATGACTTAACCTCTGCTTTCTCATCTTACACATGACACTCCACCAAGACGTTAGCCATTTCAGTAGATTTAATAACATTTTTGTGGAAACACAATAAGCATGGAAACTACCTGCATTACTTCAAATACTAAGTTACTCCTCTAGTAAACTAGTACTGGTATTCACATAAAACAATTAAACATTGAAACCATTCAACAAAGCCCACTGGGTAATAACTAGGGACATCCACAGACATTTTGGGGGGCTCAAGTAAAGCAAAGTGCAGCCTACATGCGCACGCATGCATAGACACATACACACACCCTTTCCAAGTGTCTATTATTTACATTTCCCAATGTTGCCAGAAAAAATATATAAATTCACGCATGTTCTGAATATTGTCATTAAAGTAATATAATTCAGCCAGGCTGTATTCAGTTGATCACTTATGAGTAGGCTAGAATAGACAAACTGCCTAAAGGTGACACAGGGTCATATTGCTCAGTGGTTCGGTAGTCAGACTTTTAAGCATTTACCAACCTTATACAGTGGGGCAAATAAGTATTTAGTCAGCCACCAATTGTGGAAGTTATCTTAATTAATAACATGGGAGAGCCCTGTAATTTTCATCATAGGTACACTTCAACTATGAGAGACAAAATGAGGAAGGAATATCCAGAAAATCACATTGTAGGATTTTTAATGAATTTATTGGTAAATTATGGTGGAAAATAAGTATTTGGTCAATAACAAAAGTTAATCTCAATACTTTGTTATATACCTTTTTTGGCAATGACAGGAGTCAAACTTTTTCTGTAATTCTTCACAATGTTTTCACACACTGTTGCTGGTATTTTGGCCCATTCCTCCATGCAGATCTCCTATAGAGCAGTGATGTTTTGGGGCTGTTCCTGGGAAACACAGACTATCAACTCCCTCCAAAAGATTTTCTATCGGGAGATCTGGTGACTGGCTAGGCTACTCAAAGACCTTGAAATGCTTCTTACGAAGCTACTCCTTCCTTGCCCAGGCTGTGTGTTTGGGATTGTCACGCTGAAAGACCCAGCCACGTTTCATCTTCAATGCCCTTGCTGATGGAAGGAGGTTTTCAAAATCTCACGATACATGGCCCCATTCATTCTTTCCTTTACACGGATCAGTAGTCCTGGTACCTTTGCAGAAAAACAGGCCCAAAGCATGATGTTTCCACCCCCATGCTTCACAATAGGTATGGTGTTCTTTGGATGCAACTCTGCATTCTTTCTCCTCCAAACACAACAAGTTGAGTTTTTAACAAAAAGTTCAATTTTGGTTTCATCTGACCATATGACATTATCCCGATCATCCAAATGCTCTCTAGCAAACCTCAGACGGGCCTGGACATGTACTGGCTTAAGCAGGGGGACACGTCTGGCACTGCAGGATTTGAGTCCCTGGTGGCACAGGGTGTTACTGATGGTAGCCTTTTGTCCCAGCTCTCTGCAGGTCATTCACTAGGTCCCCCCATGTGGTTTGCTCACCGTTCTTGTGATCATTTTGACCCTACGGGGTGAAATCTTGCGTGGACCCCCGGATCGAGGGAAATTATCAGTGGTCTTGTATGACTTCCATTTTCTTAAAATTGCTCCCACAGTTGGTTTCTTTACACCTTTTGCCACATTTCAGGCTTCAAACATAAAGATATGAAACTGATTTTTTTTGTGAAGAATCAGCAACAAGTGGGACACAATCATGAAGTGGAACGAAATTTATTGGATATTTCAAACTTTTTTAACAAATAAAGAAGTGAAAAATTTGGCGTGCAAAATTATTCAGCCCCCTTAAGTTAATACTATGTAGCGCCACATTTTGCTGCGATTACAGCTGTAAATCGCTTGGGGTATGTCTCTATCAGTTTTGCACATCGAGAGACTGAAATGTTTGCCCATTCCTTCTTGCAAAACAGCTCGAGCTCAGGTTGGATGGAGAGCGTTTGTGAACAGCAGTTTTCAGTTCTTTCCACAGATTCTCGATTGGATTCAGGTCTGGGCTTTGACTTGGCCATTCTAACACCTGGATATGTTTATTTATGAACCATTCCATTGTAGATTGTTGGAAGACAAATCTCCGTCCCAGTCTCAGGTCTTTTGCAGACTCCATCAGGTTCTTCCAGAATGGTCCTGTATTTGGCTCCATCCAACTTCCCATCAATTTTATCCATCTTCCCTGTCCCTGCTGAAGAGAAGCAGGCCCAAACCATGATGCTGCCACTACCATGTTTGACAGTGGGTATGGTGTGTTCAGGGTGATGAGCTGTGTTGCTTTTACGCCAAACATAACGTTTTGCATTGTTGCCAAGAAGTTCGATTTTGGTTTCATCTGACCAGAGCACCTTATTCCACATGTTTGGTGTGTCTCCCAGGTGGCTTGTGTCAAACTTTAAACAACACTTTTTATGCATATCTTTCAGAAATGGCTTTCTTCTTGCCACTCTTCCATAAAGGACAGATTTGTGCAGTATACGACTGATTGTTGTCCTATGGACAGACTCGCCCACCTCAGCTGTAGATCTCTGCAGTTCATCCAGAGTGATCATGGGCCTCTTGGCTGCATCTCTGATCAGTCTTCTGCTTGTATGAGCTGAAAGTTTAGAGGGACGGCCGGGTCTTGTTAGATTTGCAGTGGTCTTATACTCCTATTTCAATAGTATCGCTTGCACAGTGCTCCTTGGGATGTTTAAAGCTTGGGAAATCTTTCTGTAACCAAATCCGGCTTTAAACTTCTCCACAACAGTATCTCGGACCTGCCTGGTGTGTTCCTTGTTCTTCATGATGCTCTCTGTGCTTTCAACAGACCTCTGAGACTATCACAGAGCAGGTGCATTTATACGGAGACTTGATTACACACAAGTGGA
Organism: Umbra pygmaea; assembly: GCA_016801145.1. Taxonomy (NCBI): domain Eukaryota; kingdom Metazoa; phylum Chordata; class Actinopteri; order Esociformes; family Umbridae; genus Umbra; species Umbra pygmaea. The sequence goes on from JACXGM010028873.1 coordinate 3,823, forward strand.
TTCTATTTATCATCATTAGTCATTTAGGTCAACATTGGATCATTCAGAGATCCTCACTGAACTTCTGGAGAGAGTTTGCTGCACTGAAAGTAAAGGGGCTGAATCATTTTGGTCGCCCAATTCGTCAGTTCTTTATTTGTTAAAAAAGTTTGAAATATCCAATAAATTTCGTTCCACTTCATGATTATGTCCCACTTGTTGTTGCTTCTTCACAAAAGATTACAGTTTTATATCTTTATGTTTGAAGCCTGAAATGTGGCAAAAGGTCGAAATGTTCAAGGGGGCCGAATACTTTCGCAAGGCACTGTACATACTAAAAAATCACTTACATTTGAAACGAATCATGCATGCTGCACTACCAAAGCAAAGAAATCTGCAAGTTGGGCTGTGTCTTAAAACCATTTCTCTTGCGTTACATTCAGCTCACAAAACCAAAACATGCAGACATATTTTTGAACACAGTGGCTGCCATTCAGAATTCCTTTTCTCAAAATAATTTGTATTGCTATCCTTCCAAAGAAACCCCACAGAAAATATTAAGAATCATTATGATGAATAAATACTTTTTAATACCTTCATGATGGGTCATTTTGGAGATTTTGATGAAGCCACCAAATTTCCCTCAAAAGAAATATTCTTGGCCGAAGTGCCATTGCAGGTTTAGCCATTACTCCCAGCCATTTCCAGTATTTCAAAATGTAACCCACATGAAGATCTTACTTAAGGAAATAGATTAAATTAGAATGTATTGTTTATACTGCATTGAATCAGTTTCCATAAAGATTAGTTTGCAAAAATTGCTAAAAGTTCATTCAAAAAATAGTTTCTACATAAACAAATTATTTTTATGTAATAGTTTTATAGACATTTTGAAAAACTGAACTAGGAACAAGACAATGTATTGTGTCAGACAACAGGGAATTCTTAGAAGCATATGCAATCAGTCAGTAAGCAAACAGAGCTGAGCTGAGGAGACCATTGTGTTCCTTCCTTCCCTCTGTGTGCTGATGTCTATTCCTGACTGACTGACTGGGCAGCATGCCATAAATCAGTGACTCTTTCAGACAGTGATGACACAGCCTTCACTTATTTTCCTATCAACTAATACTGTATGAGAGCTAGATAGCTGTCGACCTGATGAGTATGGTGTTGTACCTCCCATAGGCCGATACACACAAACACACACAGACAGTAGAAAAACACAGCGCAACAACTCTACAACTTCCCCTTTGCAGAATACGTTCCCCTGGGTCTTTCCATTCCTTATTCTGGCTTCATGTCTTAGGGGCTAAATCTGATTGTACAAAGAAACCAGCCAAGTTCTTGCTTATCTGCCAAATCTGTAAAGGGTTTAAAATCTTCTCTCCTCGATAATATCAATATAGTCTCTGGCACGGTTACTAATAAAATTAATATAAGTAATGCTTTTGATGCCGGCCAATTCTTTTCTCACTGCTCATCCAACACTGAAGCTTTTAGTCAGCTCATGAGTTGGACAATTACACTCACCAACTTTATGTATGTGATTGAATTTAGAGGTGCCTGATCTGCACTCAAGGAGTTGCTGGAGAGCAACGTGGTAAGTTATATCATCCAACTTATCTATCCCAAATAACAAGCAGCGCTATGCCAATTTGCGTTGCCTCGTATGCTGAGCAAATAATTTTATTTTACCTTTATTTTACCAGGAAATAATCCCATTGAGATTCAGATTCTCTTTTTTTAAGGGAGTCCTGGCCAAGACAGCAGTATAATACTTCATATTTAGAATATACACTTAAATAGGAAATCAGAAAACATAAAACAGAAAAAGACAATTTGCAATATAACATCTCAACATATTCACCAGCAGTGCTGTAATATCGCATGTACATTTAGTACCCAACTAGTCCTTTATCCTAATTTTAAACTGTCATTTCTGGTAAGTAGTCAAGTTTAAGATAATCCTGCAATTTATACCAGGATGAGAGTGCAAAAACTTTAAAAGCACTTTTACCAAAGACAGTTTGGTTTCGGGGAATGTCTTACATAATTTGCCCATATGAACGAAGATTACATTTCCTGGTAGTAAGGTTTGAAGTCAGGAGAGAACCTGAGTAAAGAGGAAGTTTACACAGAATGGCCTTGATAAGAAATATATACCAATGCTCCAACCTGCGATTTTGCAAAGGCCAACCAAAACTCTCATACAAGCAACAATGATGAGTACAAATCTTAGTGCTGCATGAGTCCAGCATTTTTAGAGAAGATTGATTTGCATCCATGTATAAAATGTCACCATAAACCAGCAGTGACAAAAATGTTGCTTGTTTAAGTGTTTTTCTCATATTAAAGCAAAAAACTTTATAATTAAAACCCTATTTTACTATAAATTGTTTTGTTAGACACTATAAGCTGCTTGAAGGACCAACTTTCTTCTAAGAAGAAACCAAGATATTTGTAAACTGAAACTCGTTCAATTACTTTCCTATCTAGTGTAGCAATCTGACAAGCATCATCTGTGTTCCTTGATTTAGAAAAGCACATCATTTTATTTTTATCAGAATTCAGAACAAGTCTCAATTTATAGATTCCTCTGAATAATGTCAAAAGCAACTTGCAGGTCCTCTGAGTTCCTTGTTAAAGATTAGGCAGAACAATTACTAAAAGGACACTTAGCATTTGTTACATTTTGACACAAGTCATTTATATAAATAGTAAATAAAATGGGACCCAAAATGTACCATTGGGGGACACCATTTTGTATAAGTAATGATTTTGAGGACACACCATCAACCTGAACACTTTGTGTTCGGCCACTCAAAACGTTACCAAACCATTTGACAGCTTTTGATGACATTCCAATATCCACCAATCTCTAAAACAAAACAACTGTCATTAAACAACTTTGACAGAAACAACGCACATAGCATTCCTTAGAATCAATAGCACTTATTAAATCATTTAACACTTTCATGCTGGCAGTAACAGTGCTGTGTTTTTTACAAAACCCGATTGTTTTTTAGTCCGATTGAAAATGCATGTCAAAGGTTTTGCAACATGCTTATCAGCAATATTATAAAAGGACCAGAGGATTTCTTAATGCTTAACCTTATAACATCATCATATACCTCCCGTGATTCAGTAGGAACAAAATCAAAAGGTACATTTTCCCTAGACAAAGAGTAATCCTCTTGCCTCATCTGTTTTTTGTTGCATGCTCAAACAACAAGCCAGTAGATAACAAATGCTGATTCAGGGAATTTAACATTTTTTTTTTGTAATAATTTTATCATTTAACCTTTAATGCACTTGGCAGCACAGTATCCATAGAGTCTGAAGACAGTGATTTTGTAACTTTACAAAATTTAGAGGGATTATCTTAACTTTCACAATTGATTTACATAAAAATCTGATTTAGCTTTGCGCACTTGAGAGACACATATATTTCTTAGATACCTAAAATGTTGCCAGTCTGTCACATGCGTGTTGTAGTGTTGAGAGAGGGAGACTCAAAAGCAGGACAATTGCAGTTATTTATGGTTTATTCCAAAGCTTCGAGAGCATACAGTTGTAACAGGCAGATCCAAACAGAATGCCGCGAATGCAAAACAATTACACCTATTTAGCTACGTACTCTTATATAGGGGTACTGACACTGGCTAATATCTAGGTACAAGGCGAACGCCTAAACAATCATACTCTGACAGTTATAGAACTCACTGTTTGTAGCTCCCAGACATTTACCATCCAACGTAAGGCAAACACGTTTCTACAACAGGCAGGCGAAATAAGGATATTCCTGATGACACTTAGGGTAGCGAGAATAAATAAATATATATACAAACATACAAGTACTCACAACACAAGATGATAATCAAAGACCCACGACTCTCTCTCGTTTTGGGCCGACTATATATGTTGGCAGCTAACCTACCTAATTCACCACGGCTGTTCGTAATCAATGATCAAACATATTTAAGCAATCTTAGCCTCACCTAGCCTACCAGCAACCCAAAATGGAGAGAGAGGTGTGGTTAACCCTAAAGGGATAATTACACATAATACAGGGAAACAGAAACACCATGCATTTGCACTGTAGTAACACAAAATATATAGAAAGTAAACTAAACATATTAAACGAGTCCAAGTTCAGTTCTTGTGCACCAGCCCTCACTGGCTGGTCGTGACACAGTCTGAGCTATTTTGGGATTTCTTTACTGTTGCCCAAGTAAGATCACACTCATGAATTAGATCAGACAATTGTTCTGAACACCACAAATTATCACACCCTTTAATCTTATATTTCCTAAGAAGAGCATGCTTATTTATAAAAGTGATTTGAAGTATTGCAATAAATCTGTGTACCCTTCGTAGGGGTGTGACGGTTATTAAATAACTGCGAGACCGACGGTTATACATGAAAACCATCATTAGAATTAAATAACCGCCAAAACCGTGTTATTAAAGTATTTAAAAAAATTTATCATACAGAGTGTTTAAATACTAATTAAAAATAATTGTTTTACTAACAGGCTGTGCTATAAATGGTCTACGTCTTTTCCAACTATATTTGATTCTTTGGAAAATAGCATAACTGAGATTTGCAGATACATACATGCAGCACAGTGGCCAATCTTTGAAGCCGCTCAGCGGAATACAATGGCAAGTGTGGGGGGTGGGGGTGCAAGTCGGCCTAACATTCAAACAACACCTATTCATTAGATTGGGGAGGGTGAATAGTCTGTTTCTTTCCCCAGTAAGGTGAAAATATGGATCTTGTTATAAAAAGGTTGAAACTTCACACAAAAAGCGCAACTCAAACTGTTACAGCATAGTGTAATAATGTGATGAATGAGATACAAAGATGACTCATGTGAACATGGAGAATATATCAGGTCAATTGTGTTCAACGACGGCTTTAACTAGTCCATAACTAGTCGTGAATAGAATAGGAGCGCCCCAACTTTGGTGATTTTGACAGAAAAAGTTCCACTTCCCCATTGCGTTATTGGGGAAAACCAAACTCAAAGTGAATTTATATGCCTAGATTTTCTGTTTTCCCTGTCCCTTTTTGGTTTTGAAACAGGAAAACAGCTACACAACTTGTGATTTCTGTTCTTCTTTTTTCCTGTTTTTCCGTTCTGGTTTAAAAAAAGACATACAGAAAACAAGGTTGTTTTTCTGTTTTTCTGATTTGGTTTTGAAATGGCGCGCTGTACCAAGCTAGCTCGGAGGAAAAAAATGTATAGTACACTCCCGGGATGAAACAGGCTGGTGGGTTGAGTTACAAATGGAAAATTTAACAGCCAATGTGTGTTGGTTATTGTGCTTGAATTTACAAATGTCCTTGAGGATTCTAAATAAATAAATATCCCTTTTATGCACTAATAACATCATTACAATATTAATGGGTAAAATTATTGTAATCAATTTATATAATGTGAATTTTAGGCATTGCTTTTGTCTATAACAACTCACTACATAGTATAGGTTTATGTGATTTTACACCGCATTCCAAATGAGTATGCAAATTGGAACAAAGTGTCATAAACATTAAATATTCTGTTTTCCAATCAAACTCATGGATGGTATTGTGTCTCTGGGCTCTTTGGATCACAGAAATTAATCTCAGACACCTGTTACAATTAGTTTGCCAGGTGAGCCCAATTAACGGAAAACTACTTAAGAAGGATGTTCCACATTGTTAAACAGGCCACAGGTTTCAAGCAATATGGGAAAGGAAATTAATCTCTCTGCTGCGAAAAAGCGTCAAATACTGCAGTGCTTTGTATAAGGTATGAAAAGATTCAATATTTCACAAAAACTTAAGCGTGTTCATCGTACTGTGAAGAGACTTGTGGCTGATTTACAGCACAGATGCGATTGTGCAGATGAAGGCATAATGAGGAAGGTTACTGCCAGACAAATTCATTGGATTTAGAGAGCAGCTGTTAAAATGCCATTACACAGCAGCAAACAGGTATTTGAAGCTGCTGGTGTCTCTGGAGTCCCGCGATCCTCAAGGTGTAGGATCCTTCAGAAGCTTGATGTTGTGCATAAACCTACTATTCAGCCACCCCTAACCAATGTTCACAAGCAGAAATGGTTGCAGGGGGCCCAGAAATACATGAAGACTAATATTCAAACAGTCTTGTTTACTGATGAGTGCCGTGCAACCCTGGATGGTCCAGATGGATGGAGTAGTGGATCGTTGGTTGATGGCCACCATGTCCCAATAAAGCTGTGACATCAGGTGGCGGAATCATGTTTTGGGCCCAAATTTTTATTTATTTATTTTTTATTCAAACAGGTAAGCACGTTGAGAACGAATTTCTCATTTCAAACAGCGACCTAGCCAAGATAAAAGCGCAGAGATGTAGAAGACAGAGTTACACATGAATTACACAACAAAGAAGTACACAATATAAATAATAAAAACAAGAATACCGTGTGCAGATCTTCAGATTAAACAATTAAATATTTAAGAATTTGTACAGTTTTTGCAACAAATGGCAGCATTTGGAGGTAGATGTTTGGTAAGTACAGTGGCGTGGCAATATACTATACAGTCAATGTGATATAGGATCTAAGAGAGAGAGGTAGATTCATGGTAATACAAAGTGGCAGTGCAAAAATAACACTAGCGTAGGTGGCGTAATGACCAAGGCTGTGAAAAGGGGAGTGTGCAAAATATATTAACGGAGCGGGAAATCAACATGTACATTGGTCTGTCAGTAGATTTGATAGTAGTACTTTGAAGGTAGTTAAAGGGACAGTGGATTCAAGCTTCAAGGATTTTTTTGCAGGCTTTTGTGGCAATCAGAGATATACCTGCTTGAACACAGATTAAGAGAGGGTGTTGCTCTGGAGATTTTGGTGGGGTTTTGCCTACATCTTGTAAATCAGATGATACCAGTGGGTTTGTTGCCGGGTGTGTAGTGAAGGCCATTCGATTAGACTGTAGAGATTGTAGTGAGTGGTGTTATATGTAGCATTGGTGACAAAACGGATGGTGCTGTGGTACACAACATCAAATTTTCTAAGGACAGAGTTTGATGCTGATGTGTAAATTACACTGAACAAAAATATAAATGCAACACTTTTTTTGCCCCATTTTCAATGAGCTGAACTCAAAGATCTAAGACTTTCTATGTACACAAAATAACTATTTCTCTCAAATATTGTTCACAAATCTCTCTAAATCTGTGTTGGTGAGCACTTCTCCTTTGCTGAGATAATCCATAAACCTCACAGATGTGGCATATCAAGATGCTGATTAGACAGCATATGATTATTGCACAGGTGTGCCTTAGGCTGGCCACAATAAAAGGCCACTCTAAAATGTACAGTTTCATCACACAGCACAATGCCACAGATGTAACAAATTTTGAGGGAGCTCCCGCGCAGTGATTTAAAGCCACAAAAGGTGGATTCAGCTCCACGGCCAGCTTCGCATCCTACTGAATTGTTTGTGATTCCTTAGTGTGGAGCTGGCTGTGGTGCAGAATCCCAGGGTTTCCTTTAGGATTTTTTTTATCAATGGGGGAAGGTCTGTTCCATAGACCATATCTGTCCAAACAACAACAACCCCCCCCTTCACCGCCAAATGTTTTACATATGAAACGGAACTTACACTTCGCTGCAACACAAATAAATATTTATTTACCTCTATTCACACACAATGAGGGATATTTTCAGTTGTGACCTGTCTTTTTTATAATATATAATAACAATTAACCCACTATTAATTACAATATCTTAATGCAGTGTAACTAATTCAGCATGTAAATAATGCATCTAAAATACAACCATGACCAAGGGCGTTCAGCAATCGCTATTATATCGAATCAACAGCCACGTGCAATTTAGCTAGCAGGTGAAGAATAAAAGCAACAAAAATCACCAGATAACTTCATTTAAATTTGCAAGAACTATAGACAAATTCAATAACAGGCTTAAATGAACTGACAACATAAGTTATATGACTTCCGCTTACACACCGATCTCAAGTTATCCTCCAGAAAGCTCTTGTTTTCCATTTCTGCCAAGTGGGAGGTGTGCCCACTCGTAGTGTGAAGCACGTGTCTGCGCTATTCTCTGACATGCACTCTATCATCTTCTTACATTTTTGGCAGATTGCAACTGACTTAAAAGGTGCATATATACTGCCACCTACTGTACCACCTAGTGTGCAGCACTCTATCACTGCTGATAGACGGCTTTTGTACAGCCCTATATTCTGATACCGTGGCAGAAGAAATTACCCAAGCAACATAGAGGAAACACTGGAATCCACATGACAAACGTGCAGGAAGTGAGAGTAAATCAAACAGAGTTTTAATGACGTTGCCGCTGGTAATGGCTGTGATAATTCTAGGAGTGGTCTCAGCAGTGGCTATGATGGCCCCTTGGTATCTCTGCAGCTGCCGTTGCCTCCTCACCAAGAATCTCGGGAGTGGGCGTCTCCTCGGCGGGGGTCCCCTCCATGGACGTCTCCTCTCTGGGGGTCTCGGCCGTGGGTGTCTCCTCGCCGGGGGTCTCAGCTATGGACGACTCCTCACCGGGGGTCTTGGCTGCTGGTGATGGTGGAGGACCACCGGGGTGCTCTGCAGCTACAGCAGGCTGGGTTGTGTTCTCCCTGATGGTCGATGGGAACCCGGTGGTTCCTCTTTCAGCTGGTGTGTTCCTGGGGGTCTCAGAGACCAGCATCCCTGGTTGCGGTGTAGAGGGGGGAGCCCCGTCACTGGCTGCAATGATGTCCACAACTCTTAGGGCTGGGGTGTGGCCATCATTGGGGGAAGATTTGGGGGCTCCACCCCATCTTCGCATATAGGGGTCCACCCTGGATGAGGTGCAGCTCACTGGGTCCCCGACATGGGCTCAGTAGGCGGAGCCGAAAGGGCTATAGCCTCTTGCTACCATCCCATAGCTGTTGGGTTGGATGGCATAGCTCTTCAACTCACAGACGCTGTTACGAGCGGCATAGATGTTATTGTCGCATTCCTCAAAAATGGAATAACGCAAAACACAAACGACAGGGAACAATAACTGACAGCATACAAACACCAACACAAGGCTTACTATGGAGATTTGCTTCAATAATATTGCAAATGTGCAGACTACAGGCCCTATTTTAACGATCTGAAACACAAGTATCAAATGCGAAACGCAAGTGACATTGTGGGAGGGTCCCAGGCGCTGTTGCTATTTTACCGACGGGATAAATGACTCTTCCGCCCGACGCAAATCTGAAGTAGTCTGAAGTAGCTTCATTAGTCATATTTGTGGTTAGGCTGTAACGTGCAATAAACTAATTAGAGCATCATCTCACATTCCCTTTAAGAGCAGGCACGCTTGTTCCATGGCGGAATGCTATTACAACGGTGGATTGCTATAGATTTTTCTTATTACATAATGTAAATAAAATTTCACAAAGACGTACTTTTCCAATGTTTTCGGCTCACTCTCACTGAATTACGAGGTTATGAATGCATGGTAAAATTTTTGCAATGTAGTCTATCATTAGAGCGAGATTACTTTGCTTACCTCACTCTTCTGTCATATATGCTCCTCTCCCGTTCTGATTGCTGCTTGGGCATTTGGTTAAGTGGCAAAAGCAACGTCACATGCATTTCAACATCATATAGATGTTGAGCCATTGTAATTCGCAAAGTCATGGGTGATTTTACTATTAGCATCGCAAATTACTTGTATGTTGATTGAATGGGTTCCCTTGCGGTTGATGTATATCAGTGCAAATAATTAATTCTGAATAATTTGGGTAAATGTGTACACTAGATGTATGACAATTTTTTTCACATCTTCGGACACCACAATGATTTCCCTCGTTAAGTAATATTTAGGGGTCCAAGCCCGAAGGGGCTGGGAACCGTCGTTGCAAAGCAACGCGGTTCACAGCTCCAGCGGAGCTGTGGAACCCTATTGTTTTTCAAAGGTTTCTTCTTATTAGGGGTCCAAGCCCGAAGGGGCTGGGAACCGTCGTTGCAAAGCAACGCGGTTCACAGCTCCAGCGGAGCTGTGGAACCCTATTGTTTTTCAAAGGTTTCTTCTT
>JACXGM010028874.1:0-13876 GCA_016801145.1 Umbra pygmaea
AAGTTAAATGAGCTACTTTGACAGTTAGGCTATACATTTGAGCTACACAGTTAGCTAGTTACATGTAATACAGTAACTTTGCAGTAGCCTACAGTACATAACCAGAGCTCTTGCATGCTGTCTAACTACTGACTGACTAGAGCTAGATAGACACCTGACTGAAATATCAGCAACTATTTACTTTACCATTTTGAAAACTAATTTTCCAACAGTCTGCTTTGATTTGGAAGAGTTTTTCTATTTCTAAAATAAGCGCAGGAGTTAGCTAATATACTGTAGTCTGCTTCGTCTCTCTGCCGTCACGCGCACTCAGGAGAACAGATTACCGGTAAATTAATCACGCGCAGAGAGTAAACATTCGTGATTCCTCTTTGGCGAAGAGGTTGGTGCGATTATAATTTAGATAAACATTATTAACATAATTATCGTTTACCCACTTAGTTTATTAAATATTAAGTGACATTCCTGTTCTGGTGACCAATTCTATTTTGAAGGCTCATTTGATGTGGACTGTGGGTGCGTAGCAGCTCTTGTGTTTGTGTGTGACGTGAATGAGAGGTGTGCTCGAAGAGTGGGCCGCACTACCTCACATCTGCAGGCAGGTGGCCCAGTACAAATTGCAACATGTATAGCGATTATAAAATAGTTTTTCACAAACCACCTTACCGGCCCAACAACTAGCGGCCCACCGGGAACTCTCCCGGTTCTCCCGATTACCCACCCCGGCACTGGACGGAGGTGTCAGCCATGCAAGGCGCCAGCCAGCTCGTTGGGAGCATAATGTTCATGTCAGATGTCATGAACAGTTGTCAGATGATACTTATCCCAGAATAACTATTGTATAATTACATTAAAGGTGGAACCATAGTATTTAAAAGTTTGGGATCACTTAGAAATGGTCATGTTTCCTAAAGAAATGTATACCTTCATTTGCCAAGGTGGCATTAAATTGCAACATTCAGCTCTGGAAAATAATTAAGAGACCACTGCAAAATCATCAGTGTCTCTGGTTTAAAGTCTGGTAATGGAGGCAGATTTCAGCCAATCACCCTTTCAGCAGAGTGAATGATGTCTTTGGAGGCTGCAGTGTACCAGACGATGAGGGAAGAGGTGAATGATGGAAGAGGTCAAGATGAGTGTAGAAGTGCACCATCATAGTCTTTGGCAGGTTGAACTTCTTCAGTTGCCGCAGGGAGAACATCCTCTGTTGTTTATTTGTGTAGTATTTTGTTGTTTATCTGAATATCAGCTCCCTCACAAACAATAAAAAATAGGAAAATAGGCTACTAAAAGATAGCTATCATTTGATATTATAAATATATTTGTTTTCATATTCTACTAATACATTCAACAACAACAAAAATCTTCATGTAATTAATCTGTTTTGAGACCTTTTTACTTAGGCTTATAAAAACTTAATGGGGTGATGCTCTTAATAGCTGGATGCAGTAATGGCTTGGCTGGAGGCTGTGGAGGAGAGAGCAGTTTTTAATAAGGATGATTTGTATGCTAATGACGCTGATGGGTATCAGCAGTTGGTGGTTATAGTTAGTGTGGAAGGCCTGGTGGTTCTATTGTTAAATGCGGAGCTGAAGTCCATAAACAGGATTCTGGCATAGGTTCCAGGGGAGTCTAGGTGCTGGATGATGAAGCGAGGAGCCATGTTGACTGTATCATCCACAGACCTGTTGGCTCTGTTGGCAAACTACAACGTGTCAAGGTGAGTGTAAGTAAGGGTTTTGAGGTTTTAGTTTTATTCCATAAACTACAAACAACATTTTTCCAAAATTACAAATAAAAATATTGTCTTTCAGAGCATTTATTTGCAGAAAATGACAGCTGGTAAAAATACTGAGGAAAAGTTATATTCTGGCGCACACCCAAGTACTTTGTAGATAGAGGTGCTGTCTGCCGGATAATTAGAATATTAGTAATCAACAAACTAGAAAGACGCACACTCCTGGTTTCTTGCTCCAAGTGACTATATTTTAAAAACACCAACATGTTCGGCATTAAACTGAGTTTTGCAATGTTACGGAGATGAAAGAAGGAGGATTTGACAGTCTGTTTATTTTTTCAAACAGGTCATTGTTGAGCAGGTGTTTTTGGAGTTGAGAGGCTACTGTTTTTTCCAGGGTTTTGGCAAGAAAGGGGAGGTTGGATATTGGGTTGAAGTTATTAAAGATGGTGGTATCCAGTCCGGGCTTCTTTAAAATGGGAGTGACAGCAATAATTTTATAGATGGCGGGGACAGTGCCATGGGTGAGAGAGAGGTTGACAATGCGTGTGATGTAGGGACAAAGTGCAGGCAGACAGGCTTTATTGAGAGATGCAGGAATGGGATCGAGGGAACAGGAAGTTGTCTTGGATGATAGTATGGTTTTGGTGATATAGACAGAATCAATAGGGGAGAAAGTACAGAGGTGAGTGTGTAGGACCACCGGCGGACAGAGTGAGTAGTCAACAGTTGGGGTAGGGGTAGGAGCAGAGGGAGACTGACCAGACAGTGATGCATTGATTGTTGAGATTTTGTCTCTGAAGAATGTAAGGAAAGCATTGGCAGGCAGAGTGGGTGAGCTATGATTGTTATGGCACGGCTGAAGTAGCTTATTGACTGTTGAGAATAAAGTATGTGGGTTCATGTTAGATCTACTGATAATGTTGGAGAAGTAGGAGGACCTGGCAGCACTGAGGGCATCTCTGTATGTAGAGAAGTGATGGTTGTATGCTTCAGTGTGAAAAGTGAGCCCAGTCGATCTAGCTAGGCGTTCCAGGCGTCTACCAACCTGCTTCAGAGAACGAAGCTCAGATGTAAACCAGGGAGATCAGGTGATAAATGATACATGCTTAGTTCTAAGTGGTGCCAGCGTGTTGAGGGAGGTACACAGAGCACCGTTGAACTGATTAGCCAGATCATCGGGAGTGTTGGGGCATGATCAAGGGGTAGTGCAGAGCAGATGGCATTGGAGAGATGGAGAGGGTCAAATGCTTTGATATTACGGAAGGAGATAGTGCGCTTATCAATGTTGTGGGGTATGTTGGAGGAGAAAGAAAAATGTAAAATCTTGTGATTAGACAGGGGGAATATTTGAGATGTCAAGTCCAACAGAACAAACAAGGTCAAGTGTGGGGAAATGGACATGCTGGGTGATGTTAAATCAGTTCAGTACAGCAATAAAATCAGTGGTGAGTTTGGTGAGTCGACATGGATATTCATATCACCAAGCAGGAGTAGGCGGTGGTGAGAAAGGTGTAACGACTGAGTAGATCACCTAGGTCAGATACATATGATTCCTTATGTTTTGGGGGACAGTATCCAAGAATAGTGGTGAGGGAGCACAATGATTTATATATGTATTCAAATGAGGAGAATGAGGGAAGTGACAGTTCAGTTAAGTTGTAAATGGATTTGTACAATACAGCAAGGCCACCACCACAACCAGTGAGGCGGGGGTGGCACAGGTAACTATAACCAGAGGGAGTAGCTGCATTCAGTGAGAAAAAATCATCCATCAATTGCCAGGTTTCAGTTAGAAAAAGGAAGTCCAGGTTGTTATCAATTATTAGTTCAAGGAGCATTGGAGCTTTATTGTTAATAGAACGCGTGTTGAGGAGAGCAAGATTGGTAGTTCGGCAGGGTGCAGTGGGGGTACAGATGATTGTAGGTTGGAGGGGGTGCAGAAAACAAAGGTTTAAAGTTGGGTATGATAGGTATCTAGGAGGACGGGAGTTAGACAGGATAGAAATTATATTGCTACCAGTGTTGGTGTTGGCAGACCATTTTCGACGAGAGCTACGATGTAGGTAGAGACGTCTACCGAGAATGCCAGATGCCCAGGCACGCTGGGTTACAAAATGATGAGGGCGATAATTTTTATTAAAAGATAATAGATCCAAACGGGAGTAGAATATAGTAGGATGACAAAAGTTTGGTGAGCGCTTTAATAAACCAGGGCACAATGTCAACAGCAGAAGCAGGGGGAAATAAGACTGCTGGTACATGACAGTGATTTATGGATCCAGTATAATCCCACGTAAACACAGGACAGGCTATCCAAACTAACCTAACCAGTACCAGAGCCTAGCAGTTAGAAAACCCCGAAGCAAACACAACCCACACCAGTAGACCTTAAACAAAGAGAGAGTGGAGACTTACTCAGAGTAAAATTGTCGGCTGGAGCCCAGGCCACAACAACCAGGTGGAGACCAGGTTGACACCACGCAAGCAAAAGAGAGGAGCAGATACTGTAGAGCTAGCCGTTCAGCATGGTGGTCTGAAGGAAGTATGAGCCCAGTCGAGATGTGAAATTAGTTTCAGGTGAACTCCGGTACAATATTGTCCGGTAGGAATTTGCAAAAACAACCATCAGAAGATATATTCCAGTGGAAGAAAGAATAAATAAATCAGGGGGTCCTTCTTTAACACAACACGCAGTCCACACCAGGAAGTTGTAATAATCCAGACTAGCAATAGCTAATTATCGTGACAACCAACTGATGTCGAACTTCGCACCCAGATAGCCAGAGGGAACAGACAACAATGACAAAACAGCAAAAAAGGAGACAAAACAATGACTGAGACAACATAAAGCAAACTTCCAAAAAACAGACACAGACAGTTTCCAGAGAGAAGCGGCAATCCAAAAACGACGCCAGCAGATACTCTCATGGGAATGACACGGCGATATGATGCAGCAATCTTGCCGGGTGGGCCGGAATTGGAATGATCAGTTTGATGCCGAAACTTTCTTGTTTTTAAAATATAGTCACTTGGAGCAAAAAACAGAAGTGTGCATCTTTCTTCTTAGTAGATTATTTATAAACCCTGAATTAAAATAAGTTCATAATTTAAACAACATAAAACTAATATGTTAAGTTAGGAAGAGTTTTGTCAATAGTTTGCATTCCCCACTGTCTTTACTACTGAATTTTTATTTCTCCCAGACAATATCAACTACTCAATCACCTCCATATAAGGACTTCCCGTGCTTGTTGTTCTTGTCTCCATTACATACACCTGGTTTCCCCTAGGTCATTAGTGTATATTTTTAGTCACCCCGTTTCCTTGTTCATTGTCGTTGTTACGGCCATGAGTACCATTTTGACCACATTTCCCGCAATGCATTTGGTTAGTCCACCAGAGGCCTATACTACAAAGCAAGTTAAACATGCCCTGGATTTCTTTTCATTAGCTGGCTTAACTAAACCTTACAACTGTGATCTAGATAAGAGATGTCACAATGGTGGTTATCAATTAGTTAAATTGAGCCAGGATTTTTCCAATCTAGCGACAAGCGCGTTAACATAAAAGAGGCACCATATGACCAATTGCAGATATGGACAAATCTATGAGAGATGCATATTTGGCTCACCAGGAGTAAACAAACATTTTTGAGAAATATTAAGAGTATAAAAAATACAATAGCAACTTAAAGCAGGAAGGAAAGCTGTCAAATAAAATTGCCACCTGCATATTTATAAATGTGTCTGTTAAGGCTCATCGATATCACTGCCCCGTCATTAAGCAAAACTAGATTTGAATATAATTACAACTGTCTATTCCAATAAACCAATGTCTTGCTTAGATGAATGCCATATTATTTCGGTTACAACCCTGGCAGTGTTAAACGGTCGAGGGAGAAAAAAATGTGCAGGGTATGTGACAAATAATCAATTTTAAAATACTGGGTTCAACAAATATAAAGGTTCTGTGGGAGTAAATAGTACAATGTGTGTACTATTTCTACAGTGAAAGGGGATACATTGATGTTGGTTCTGTATTAAACACAGCATACATGAAACTACCTGTAGCAAACAAACGCAACGCTATGCATACAGTCTGTGAAACTGTAGGCACATGCCTTCGATGTGCGCACTGGCAACATACGGCTGAAGAAGTTTACAAAGATACTTCAATCTTTCCGCTGAGAAAATATATCTTTCATAAAGATAATCATCAAATAAAGCCAATGGCGACTCTTAGAATGTTCACACATTTTTAAATAGAGAATTGATTGGCAAGAAGGCAGTGCTTTTATTCAGATTAATCTGTTATCTCGACTATAACCTGCTCCGGAGCAGGTTAGGTTTGCAGCATAAGTTACCATGGCGATGTAACCCGGTAACAGGTGAACCATCATTGTGATATTGAAAACCCAGGGTTTTCAATATCCCTGGCTCGCTAACCCCAAATCTTGCTTCGTAGTATAGGCCTCAGGTGAATTAGGTGCAGTTTGACCAAGGAAGCGAATGACACCATGCAGTGGAAGAGAGTGCTCAAACAAAAGGTTAACTCCCAGTCAGAGAGTTTGAATGGTTCATCTACCGATGGCAATGTTCAGTTGTTTTTTACTAAAACACAGTATAGGGCGATGGACGCAACAGACAACGGGAACTAATATGTTTTGCGAGTCATTTCTGTTTGGAGTCGTGGCTATTATGCTGATGAGACAGAGGGATATAGCAGCAATCCACGCATAGTAGGATCAATCTAACTTCAGTGTGCTGGCTATCGATGAGATTGTGTGCTGGCATTATGACATGATCCATACTGATGGTATGGGGTGTCAGTGTCCGGAGCAATTTACATTGATAGGTTAATAAACAATACTCGACTTATTGACAACATGAAAAAACCTCAACTACGCAAGAGGGGACTTACGATTATATTTTGTTTTGGTGGCTGAAATTTTATTTAGTTGAATTTTGAAGTGTGTTTTTTCATGACTATGTGAACGATTATGGCTGTTTAATGTGTGATGTAATTGTTGCATGTAGGGAGTCGGGGACATGCATTTCTGAATTGTTGTGTAGCACCTTATTAAAATAACAACAACTCTTAAAAGCAACAACCCTATATTGGTTTTGATTACTTTCTTTATGCTCATTGTTTTAATATGAAGGACCAAGTCTGCCAAAATAAGAAATCAATAAATAAATGAATATGCATCAATACAAATATTAATAGATAAAAATATACATAGAACTATACATAAAAATATAACATTATACATTTATTAATCAATATTATTTCCCTATTTATTTTTTCCGTGAACATTTATTTCTGTATTAATTTATTTCCATATTCTATTATTTCTGTATGTATTTATTTCCGTATATATTTATTTCTGTATTTCCACATCCTTAAGCTAATGAGGAGGCTGTCAAAATATGTCACAGTGTCACGTTTTTCCCATTGGTTGATCAGTATCAGAGTGTGAAGATTGACTTTACATGCCTAGATTGCTATGACTACGTTAGTAGGCTTCATCCAGTCTCTTGCCAGAGATTTGAGAGTATTGGCTAATTTAGCTGAAAATGCTAGCTTTGATTATGTACTTTTTCACGTGGAGGGTCTGGTTGAAAGTTTATTGCAGTAATCAGCATCTAGTGACACAGAAGTTGACCCTGCAGTGTAGGAATTTAGATGAAGTGTGATCATTGCCTTCATTTTTTGATATACGATTCCGTTAATTCCGGAGCAGTCGGACACCCTTCTCATACATTGCCAATCAGTGGCGGCACCAGAGTATTTTTTGGGGCTAAACTACGTTGGGAATAATCCACAGTGGTGGGGCTCAATCAACTTCTGAATTTCAATGTGAATACATACACAATAGAATAGTGCATAACATCCTTCCCATTAGCTGGAAATACCACGCCGGACTGATTCCTTTTTTCACACGCAAAATTACATGAAGATTTGTTTTTGAAGATTGATTCTCGCATTAATAGGATCGGATACCAGTTCCAGTTTCTCTCTTCTATGTTGTAGCCTACCCATTTCATCAAAAATAGAATTGCCAGTGCAATGTTCCATTGTCGTGAACACACACACACAGAAACTAAGAGAGCAACAGAGCAAGAGAGCAAGCTACGGGTAGTTAACAGAGCACTAAGTCAGCACAGTTAGTAGGACTGTCTGTTTGTGAGATTGTATCTCTTGCAGGGGTTGGTGAAAGAAACATAAATCCTACAAACCAATCCTGTTTCGTACCCTTGGTTCATCCCCAGCTGCGTTTTTAAATTCACAATCTGTTTCTATCTCCTGCTCTTGGCTTGATTGCTATTGCCTCATTAGCTTAAGGATGTGGAAAAAAAGAAATTAATATCTACGGAAATAAATAAATACAGAAATAAATATCACAGAAATAAATAAATAGGGAAATAATATTGATTAATAAATGTATGATTTTATATTTGCATATTTTTATGTATATTTTTATGTATAAATATTTTTATTGATGCAAATATTTATTTATTTATTTATTATTTTGGCATACATATGTTAAGGGTGTATCAATTGACTAATACTTAGATATGTCCCTTGTAATATGCTGGCAAAGTAAATAAAAAGGAGAGATAACAAACTCTTGAGTTGAAACCAAAACTCTGGGATGACTGACTCTGAACTGGTTTCGAACAGGTGGTTACAAGTAGCTCGACGCAACCCTGAGTTAAGCATGGGCACGAGGATATGAAAAGCCCTCATCAATGGAACACAGATAACATGGTTCATCCTGGCAACAGGAGAAAAAAAGGACTCAAACCACCTATTTTTCTCCCCAGTATAATTAGAAATATTAATATGAACCGAATATGAACTGACAGTTAAGAAGAAAAGCAATACCATAGCAGCAGCAAAAGATTGTCTTTGTATGACACTGGGGAAGTGAAGGGGTCAATTAGACATTATTGTAGCATATTGAATTTCAGATTGCTTGCTCATCAAGTCTGTCAGCAGGGTGGTCCAGATCGTTATCTACTGTAGATCAATTACTTTTGTGACTTAAATAGGAATATGAGAGCTGTTTATGCAGCCAATCACACCTGAAAACCCTGAAATATATTAAATTAACTACTTGGTGTTCCAACTCTCAGCTGAATACCAAGTATTGCTTTGACTGATACATGCTATTCTGTAGAGTTCTTATTACCTATTTAATGGCTATTATTAGTCAGTCTGACTTGGGAGCACCACAAATCTGTACAGTAAATGTTTCAGTTCAAGGGTCACAATTCTGACAACCCGACAGACGGTTGCTACTCGCATCAGCGATAAAAAAAAACTCCTGTTCGCATAAAAAACTAATGCAACACATTGATTTTTTCTGAACTGAGTGCATGTCCTTGTTGATTCTTGTGAACATGTGAGGGTTGAGAATATTGTTCAAATAAATGATAGATGGTGCGAACACACAGGAACACTGAAAAAAACAGCCATCTTTACTTTGTTTTTCCTGATTAAAACACTAAAAGTAAATGCCCAGACCAAAGCGTAGAAACCGTACCGTTTGCGTGCATTTCATACACACAGGCACCAAATGAATAAAAACATTGTCGGCATGGCACCGTAAACAATTCTGTAACATACGGTGCAAAACACTAAACACATTGGCCAATGATGAAACACTGTGCAGTCAGCATGTCCATTCAATACTTAAAACACACACAACATTAGCAACACCCCTGCACACACAGTAAAACACATAACCTGTAACTGAACACCAATCAGTCACTATACATATAATTCAGGTATGAGCACCTGTCGTGAGACAATCGTGAATATGGAGGCTGAAGGACCAAGGGGAAGGAGAAGATGAGGAAGAGATGGGAAGAGGGAGAGGAGAACGAGAAGGAGACGTGGGAAGAGGGAGAGGAGATAAAGGAAGAGACTGGTAAAAACCAGACATCGGGACTGAAACATCATCGGCCAAAGGGCCATCGAGAACATTGCCAGGCAGTGCGGGGGCAACATCACCATGTGTGCCCCCATTACTGTAGTGGTCAGAGGGTCCTCCATCACCATGCCACCCTGGGTCCCTACAACACTGCACACATACTGACATTTCGGCATGCACTACATGCCGCGGTCACATAGGACCGACCAGGGCAGCCCATGTTTGTTGTCATCTGGGATAATGTCAGTTTCCACCGGGCTGCTCTGGTCCGGGACTGGTTCGCTGACCACAACCATTTCATGGTGCTGTACCTGCCCCCTTATTCCCCGTTCCTCAACCTGATAGGGGAATTATTTTCGGCATGGTGGTGGAAGGTCTATGACCGCCTACCACATGCAAGCGTGCCGCTCCTGCGAGCAATGGAGGAGGCATGCGGAGACATCGAGGTGGGGTCGATCCACAGGTGGTGTTTTGCCTAGTAAGGACTTGTAGATGAGGTAGTACCAGTGGTTCAGGCAAACAGGTGTATAACGAGGGCCATCCAACTAGTGAGTAGAGGTTGCAGTGATGGGTGTTGTATGGGGCATTGGTAAAAAAATGTATGGCACTGTGGTATACTACATCCAATATCTTGAGAAAAGAGATTGAAGAATTTCTGTAGACAACATCACCGAAGTCAAGCATTGGGAGGATGATCATTTTCACAAGGGCTTGTTTGGCAGGAAGGGTGAATGAGGCCTTGTTGTGGAATAGGAAGCCAATCCTAGATTTGATCTTGGACTGGAGATGGTTTATGTGGGTTTGTAAGGAGAGCAAGGAGTCTAGCCATACCCCTAGGTATTAGTAATTTTTTACATATTCCAGACCCATCCAGAGTGGTGATGCTTGATGGGCAGGCGGGTGCAGAGTGAGACCAGTTGAAGATCATACATTTGGTTTTACCAGAGTTTAACAACAGTTGGAGGCCACAGACGGAAAGTTGTATATAGTCTTTTGGAGGTTATCTAACACATGACAGAATAGTGTCATTTGCGTAGGCATGTATATAAGAGTTCCCTGCAGCAAGAGCGACATCATTGATGTATACAGAAAATAGAGTCGGCCCGAGGATCGAACCCTGAGGCACCCCCATAGAGACAGCCAGAGGTCCGGACAGCAAGCCCTCCAACCTAACATACTGAAACCTATCAGAGAAGTAGTTAGTGAACCAGGTGAGGCACACATTTGAAAGAACCAGGTCCTTGAGTCTGCCAATAAGGATGCTATGATTGACAGAATTGAATGCCTTGGCCAGGTCGATGAAGAGAGCTGCACAATATTGTCTTTGGTCGATGGTTGTTATGATGTCATTTTGAACAGTGTTTTTCAAAGTCTGGGTCCCGACCCACCGGTGGGTCGCGAGATATTAAAATTGGGTCGGCAAATATGTTTTTTTTTATTATTATTTTGCCATGGTTTTCTTTCATGATTAAAATGTTATAGTTGACAGTACACCTCCACAGCCTCATGGGGCAGTGTACTAAACTGAGCACTTTTGTAGGTCAAGCTACACATTTTGTAATAAAGAAAAATCTATAGCAATCTGCCATTATAATAGCAATCTGCCATGGAACAAGTGTGCCTGCTCTTAAAGGGAATGTGAGATGATGCTCTGATTGGTTTATCACACGTTATGCCCAAACCATTCAGACACGTTCAGACCTACCCATTTTAGATTTGCATTGGGTGCAAGTGCATTTATCGCGCCAGCATAATAGCAACAGCACCCAGGACCCGCCCACAATGTCACTTGCGTTTTGCGTTTGATACTTGCATTTCACAACGTTAAAATAGGGCCCTAAGTGTTGCTGAGGTGCACCCACGATCAGCTCGAAAGCCAGATTACATTTTAGAGAGGCTGTGGTGAGACAAAAAATGGTCTATTATCTGTTGGTTGGCTTGAATTTGAAAGACCTGGCCGGATAGGTCTGTAGCAGTTTGGGTCTGAAGTGTCACTTTGAATAGGGGGATTACTGCAGCAGCTTTCCAGTCCTTAGGTATCTCTGAAGAAGCAAGTGAGATGTTGAAAAAGCTAGTGATGGGAGATGCAATAACTTCAGCAGACATTTTTAGGAAGAAAGGTTCCAGATTATCAAGTCCAGCTGATTCTTAATGGTCAAGGTTTTGTAGTTCTCTCAAAACATATTTATAAACCTAATTTCACTACCGAAATATTACTGTGTACAGTTATTTGATAAATCAAAATGAAATTGTTAATCCAAACACTCAATTATTTATAAATGAAAATCATGGAAATGGTCAGGGGTGCCTAAACCTTTGCATATGACTGTATATATATATATATTTATTTATATATTTCTGTTTTACTAAGGGGAAATACACTCACCTAAAGGATTATTAGAAACACCATACTAATACTGTGTTTGACCCCGTTTTGCCTTCAGAACTGCCTTAATTCTACGTGGCATTGATTCAACAAGGTGCTGAAAGCATTCTTTAGAAATGTTGGCCCATATTGATAGGATAGCATCTTGCAGTTGATAGAGATTTGTGGGATGCACATCCAGGGCACGAAGCTCCCGTTCCACCACATCCCAAAGATGCTCTATTGGGTTGAGATCTGGTGACTGTGGGGGCCATTTTAGTACAGTGAACTCATTGTCATGTTCAAGAAACCAATTTGAAATGATTCGAGCTTTGTGACATGGTGCATTATCCTGCTGGAAGTAGCCATCAGAGTATGGGTACATAGTGGCCATAAAGGGATGGACATGGTCAGAAACAATCCTCAGGTAGGCCGTGGCATTTAAACAATGCCCAATTGGCACTAAGGGGCCTAAAGTGTGCCAAGAAAACATCCCCCACACCATTATACCACCACCACCAGCCTGCACAGTGGTAAAAAGGCAACTATGTCGGTATGGATGTACAAAAGCACCAGATTATTTATGTTTTTAATGAGTTTGTCCAAATAACAGAAGCATTTCCAGTTATTATTTAGTTTAATCTGTGTCCTTATTTTAGTGGCGGGAAGGAATCCTCCCTGGCTTTTCAGCTTTCCTGACATTTCTTTAAGGCGAAAAACAGTATAATCTTGTTGTTGGATCTGTTTTGTTTAACAGTGATTTTTTTTCTCTTTTTTATAGAAATATGCTACTACCTATTTTGAACATAACCATTGTCGATTTCTCAAAAAGAGGAAAGCTTTATCCCCTACTTCAATCCAAATTATTTACATTTTTCATGGTTTTTCATAAAGCCCATTTATTTCATTCAGTCTTTTATTTACTTTCACTCAGTTTCACTTATCATCTTGAAAAACCTCCACATCTATGACTAGCTACTTTTTATTACAAGACATTGTCATGCTTATAACATTTGCCATCCAACTCATATGAAGCATTTTTTATTTTGTGTTTAATGTCCTCTGCATGGAGCTTTCTTGTACTAGGTCGGGGGGGTCAGTGCCCACAAAATCAAGCAAAAATGCCTGTCCCTTGTTGCTCAAGACTCCCAGCAGGGACACCATGCCCATCACAAGAAATGAAAGTAACCCCACAGCTTGCCCATCCTCCTCCCGCCAGCGTGAGAGCAAAAGGCCATGATTGGGGACTCTTCCCCCTTCACCGGCAAACAAAGCCAGATTAGCCATTAAGATGATTATCTATTCAAAACACGGTTCCCTACAGCTGAGTTCTTGGGCCACACAGACAACACACACACCCAAAGCAAGAGTCCACCTTTCGCTGTGCCCAAACAAGTGGTCCCCATGCAGAGACTTATTAATTGTCAACCAGCTTAAGACTTAATGATTTCATTTATACGTCTACCACACGGCACTGTTATCATCATAAGGGAGCTTTTCATCTCACTTCCCACCTGATGGGTGGCATTTATAAGTGATGCCTATCCGTCTATACCCGAAGGCCCCATAAGCCTGCTATTCATATATAAACTGGGTTGTGTGGAGGCTACTCTCCATTTCTCTAATTAAAACAGATACAGGTCCTTCTCAAGAAATTAGCATATTGTGATAAAGTTCATTATTTTCCATAATGTAATGATAAAAATTAAACTTTCATATATTTTAGATTCATTGCACACCAACTGAAATATTTCAGGTCATTTATTGTTTTAATACTGATGATTTTGGCATACAGCTCATGAAAACCCAAAATTCCTATCTCAAAGAATTA
>JACXGM010028875.1:0-13886 GCA_016801145.1 Umbra pygmaea
TATCTGATCCACTACCGTAGCATTTTGCCAAATAAGCACCTCTGTATATACTGACTTGAACAGTATTATATATTTTTTGAATATATTATTCACCAATCTGTTATTTGCACTGTTACCATTTGCACAGTCATACTAGTGTTAACTTATTCATTGTATTTGCCTGCCACCTTGTATAATAATTAAATCTACCTCTGAATCTCTGATTTCTTTGCACTAATTGAACATGTACTTACATCTACCTTGTTCAATTCTGACTGTATTTTATTTAATCTTTATTCTTACCCTACCCTTTGTGTAATTCTTGTGTATTTGTATTCGTGTAACACTGTCTGTACTTGCACCTTTTTGCTTTATCTTGGCCAGGTCCAGAGCCGGCGCTAGCCGAGTGGTGATGAGGGGGCATCTGAAATACCGAGAGGGGGCGATCACATTAACGCACCTAATGCATATGTCCCCACCACTTTTTGCAAGGGTCGATATTGTCCCCACCACGTTTTAAAACATATTCGGGCCATGGATTTACCAATAGGCTAGAAATAAATAAAACAGCTCTGCGAACTATCAAGAGGATACAGTGTTGCCTTGTGGCTCGCGCAGTCTTCCCACGGATGCGCGCTTCAATCCATTGCAGAGACTGAGCTATTCGTTCTGGTGAAATCACTAGACAAAATGTGGAAAACAGATCCACCCACTCACATACACACACAGTATATATTCCAATTAGACTTTTGGGGAACAGTGAAGCATCATGCATTTGTGAAAATTTATTCTATTAGCCTAAGTTTTGAACCATTTCACATTAACTTTTAATGACCAAAAACACCAAGCCCTAAAATATATTTATATGAAAGGGGCAAGTTCACAAGAGAAACTGTATTTGTAACAAATAATAAGTAGCTACTTAACAAAAATTCAGAAGCGTCAATCACATTAAAACAAAACAAAAAAACATTTTACTGTTTTTACCATTGCCTAACTTCAGAATAAAAAATATTTAGCTATATACCTTTGTCTAAATTAGATCGTTTTTGTGAGTAGATTAGTCCACTATTATTGTTACATCATGCTGACTGAACTATATCAGCTGTCAGTAAAAAACAAACTGTTGCTGAAGTTCTCTGAAAATGCCCTTCAAGAAAGCCCTCACACATTACATTGACATTCCACCCGGAACGGCGCGACAAAATTACACAACGAAGTACTGTGAGCTGTTATCAGCTGCAAGATTCCACAGCCTCAAATGCAACAATATCATGTTCTAAAACAATTTTGTACATTTGAATTAGTAGGCTATAGGTCTATTAATCTCAGGTCATAAAGATCATACAACCGTTTTCTCTAGAGCTACTTTCTCTACAGCCGAGTAATTCACATTCTAAAATAATATGTCTATTTTACAAACATTGGAATGGTTTTCTAAGATTTTACATTTACATAGCCTATATCACCTTGCAATTACCATATGGTCAATATCTGATTATTATGAATTATTTTTTAAAACGTCCTGACATGCTAGTTAAACCTGCATTTTATTTGTGTTCGGTTTTCAAAAAAGCTTAAGTCACAGTCATATTTTTGCAACTTCAGATCTTCCATCTTTATATGTTTTACCATTACGATAGGCCTAAATATTCATCAATTCATAGGCCTAATACTAAAACTGATCAGATATCAAGTGCCCATTTGAGAATGCAGCTCATCGGGAGAATAGCATCTCATAGCATACCTCAAAGGTGTTCCCTCACTGCGCGGAAATGAAAATATTGTTGCGTTTGTGATTATTAATAGCTAATACTTGTAAATAACCATTAGGTTATATAGTATAATGTAATTAAAATGTATTGTATATTTGTATGCACTGTTGCTTATTAAGCTTAAGTTTATCTCTTTCTGTTATTTTCAAGGATAAATAATCTCAGTTAATGTTTGTAATTTTCCAATAATTTTATAACAGATGCCGCACATATGCAGCCTTTTATTTTGAAGCCAACATTGAGATGTCCTATCCAGGCGCGAGATAGACAGCGCAGGATGACAGAAGGGGAGAGAAAGTAACGGTAAAAATAATGGACGGCAACCAGCGCTAGATATTATTTATGAAACAGTTGAACGTTTTTGTATATTGCAATGTTTAACACCAGACTGATAAGGGCACAAGCTCTTACGGTCGTTTTAATGGGATAAGTAAATTTAAAAGGAAACGTTAATAAATCCCTTATAACACCAGTTTGAGAGCTAAGTCTTTTCGTATCAGCCGGGACCGTTACAATACTTTATCAACTTTTAAGCTGAATTATGATCTGCTTCATAAGACTTTCGATTAAACATGTGCATTTGTAATCAGTGTTTTATGCATGTTATATTTTACTGGCCATCGTCCCGTAAACGTCCCAAAGTTGGTTATGAACCGTGCCAGACTTTTTCGGGACACCGTGTATTTCGAGCCCTGGTCAGATGACGGAAATAAGAGGATGAAATGGGATCAGATCCAGATGGATTAAACTGTGATAAAGCATTCTTGTTTATTTTTGTTAATATTCACTCTAGGAAGAAAATGCATTTGGCAAATGGGATTTTTAAATAGCATGTTTTATCATAAAAAATTCCTTTAACATTAATGGTGGTCTGAGGGGGCGGGAGAGTCCCGGTGAGGGGGCGTCGACCCCTCACGCCCCCCCGTGGCGCCGGCCCTGGCCAGGTCACCGTTTTAAATGAGAAATTGTTCTCAACGTGCCCACCTGGTTAAATAAAGGTTAAATAAAAAAATATAATAATAAAAAGAACTTTGAGCCAAGTCGAAATGAAACATAAAAACATTCTCCAACAGGGTAATATTTTCTTAACTTACTAAACTGTAACTGACGCCATGTAATTTAGTATTTAATGTAATTTCATTTTCTATATAGTCAATAGAAAGAAGGCTGAGGCCTGTAAAACAGGCGGGGATCCACCTCCACTTTCCCTTAACAAAGGTCGACCTGTGGTCGATGGGATTCCAGGGGGCAGTTCATCAGACAAAGCTACCAACCCTAGCGGCTTAGTAAAATGTAGGTGTACCATATTAAAACTTATGATTTATTGATGTTTTCACTTTTTTATCAGAGTTTCTAATAATAAAACCATCAACTTTCACCATTTCAAAAGGCATTGGAATGCATTTAACAGTCATTTTTTCACTTGTGCATTGTGCATGCTTATTTTATTTTACTGCAAGAGAAAAGGTCAAAATACAAAAGGCCATACTTGAAATTCAATTTCTAGAGCACAAGCTTAAGGTTGGAAACAGTATGTGAACATTAATGTGACATTGTGGTTAAATAAAGCAATACATACACATGTATTTTATTACAGCACATAGATAAATAAATGAACATTGATCAAAACTTGACTGTTAACTGATTTTAATTAAAGTGGTTTTGACAAATCATTTCTGGTACCACCCTGAAATCTCTTTGGTCTACTGGGTTTACTTGGGTTCCTCTTGTCTATCTTCA
Organism: Umbra pygmaea; assembly: GCA_016801145.1. Classification (NCBI taxonomy): domain Eukaryota; kingdom Metazoa; phylum Chordata; class Actinopteri; order Esociformes; family Umbridae; genus Umbra; species Umbra pygmaea. The sequence goes on from JACXGM010028875.1 coordinate 3,495, forward strand.
TCAATAGAAGGGGGGGCCTCTCACCTCTCATGGTGGCAATGTTGTGAAGAACAACACAAGCAGCTGTGAGGTCACATGCCCTCTCTGGATTAACCCTGAGCCCACGAGGGAACTGAAACCTGGCCTTTAGGATGCCTAGGGTCATCTCCACCTTGACCCGTGTTCTGCTGTGGGCCAAGTTGAATAGTGCCTGTGGTCCAGGCTCAGGATCAGGGTAGGGTATCATCATATAGGGCAGACAAGGGTACCCTCTGTTCCCCAGCTAGTAACCACTGAACTGTCCTATAATGGTAGTTAAGGTGTATAGTTACAGAAATAAAATTATAATAATAACAAAACAATCTGTAAGGCAAAACATACCCTGTTGAAATTTCTGCACAACATTCTGCCATCATGTACAGACCCTGTCCATTCGACTTCAATATTACTGATGAGGTGGGTTGCATCACATATTACCTAGTTAGTGGGGACCAGTAATAAGAGGGATTTATGTTTAAACACCCAAAGATTTAGCACCCAAAATCTATTGTTACCTGCATATTGATGCTATGGATTGACTTCCTATTAACATAGGCTCCTTCATTGACTGAAGGAAAATGTGGATTACATCAATGCACTCAATCACAATTGAGAATCCTGAAATTGAAAGTTATACAATGACAAACAATGCGATGTGTCACGTTTGATATGTGTGATTTTACAACATTTGTTAGCTAAATAAATTAACGAATCTTGTGTAAAACGGTAACACCCCCGCAAATGTTTATTTGGATACGAAAGCACATCGATGTCTTATCACCCCATCACGGCGGATAATATTTTGTATTATCTGTGCTTCGACATCCACTTATGTCATCTTCAAAAGGGCACACCATGCTCCGTCACCTCTCCGAAACAAACTAACAGTGGAACATAACCTGCTCCGGAGCAGGTTTATGTTCAGAGAGTGAGTTGCTATGGCAACTTACATACCCTGAAAGTTACCTCCATTTTTGGAACCGAAAGCTGAGGTTATCCGCTTACTTACCCTGAAACTTACCCGGTTATGTCACATAACCTGCTTTTTGGAATACCCCCCAAATTCTCTATTCAAGTTTTAGAGTATGTATTTTTCAAGATTGCAATTATTCTATTGTGAGACTTTTGAGTAAGTTCATGAGTTTTTAGTAAGCTAGTAGAGCTGAAGTAGTTTTTGTTGTATTTTTGAGTTTCAAGTACCATAGAATTAGGTATTACTTTTGGGATTTTATTTCTGGTGTATTCATTCAAGCATACATCGTTTGTAAATAAATATCATTCTTGTTTCGATAATAACATTTGTCTTCTGCCAACTATTTCATCCAGACAACTTGACAAAAACGGATTAACTCAAAAATGTCCTTTTACATTGCATTACATTTCTCATTGAATGTGGTTGTCATGTAGTTTGTGCCCAAATGTTTAAAATTATATACAATAATCAAACCATTGTAATTACTTTTTTCAATGAACTGTGGATTGGAAACTTGACAAAATAATAAGTGACATTTTAAAGGTCCAATATGTAAAATGGACAGCCAGCGGTAAAAATGGGTAATGAAGTCCAAATTCAAAATACCTAAGTCATCTCTGTATCACTATATTGCCTCTTGTAAAATTAACCAATTGTCATTTTAGAAAACGGCGGGTGAATAAGTTAAAGTTATGGCTGATACACTGTTGGCCTGTAAGTGGAAAAACATGTTTAGAATAGGGTGTCTGAGTGGCCCAGTGGTCTAAATTACTTTGACACATCGCTTTTGTGCAACTACTTTTTGTTCAGATCAAGCGCTTGTGAATTCAATCAAAGTTGTGTGGTTGGCAAATCTGTTAATTTGACATTTTTAGGTTTGATGTTGATTTGAACAGTGTGCTAAGAATCGGTCGGCGTGGCATTACATGCTCTTCGACCGTCCTGCAAGGGTTTGCTGACCTGACTTTAAAGGGGAACTGGACATGACAAATTGGGAGGTGAGAAAAACACAGGCTAAATAAAAAATTCAAGTTTCCAAATTATTGGTATTGATTTGTGGAGGCAAAGATGTGCAAAGAAATAGGATGACTTACAATAAGTATCATTCCATATTTTTATGCTTTTTAGGGTTCAGAAATGATCATTTTTATCTAGAGTTTGACTCTGTGCTCCGACAACATGACAATAAAACAGGGGCTCCTTCATAGTGCCAAACTGTGAAAAACAGATTGAATTTAAACTGTGACTGTTGTTTTCTGACAGGTGGTCTGGAGTTCAATGGGGCGATGTATATTGGCTAAGCATCACCCAGGTTGGAGGTGACATTGTCAGAGGGATTTCCTCTTGTCATTGAGGTTTGACAATTGAAGTGAGTGTCCCTATGCACCATTTTTACTGACTCCTTGGTTGGGCTTGCAGTGTGGAAAAAAACAGTATGGCTTGTCTAGAAAACATGTTGTTACTATTTTTCTCCCCAATTACCACTTCTTTTCAACCAACCTTATCTCACCACAGCAAAGCCTACCCTATCTGCTCCTTCCACACGCAAATTCAAAAACGCTTGCAGGGATGCACTAGAGTGCAATGAGTCTTGGAAATCCTCACTAGCCAAGCCTCCACCACCTTGTGCGTAGTCCTCAGAAGTCTGAAACATTTTTTTTTAAACATTCACATTTACTCTAGCCACCATTTCCATTAATGATATAATTCTGCAAGTCTTTCTTTCACAACTACTTGATTATGCAATGTCTCTCTCTACACCATTGCAAGCCTGGGTGTGGTGATGGACCTGACTTGCAAAGACACCTAAATATCAAAACATTTTGTGGTAATATGTATTATATTCAACATAAAACAAATTATAAATAGGCACAATATATACAATTTCATACAGGGAATCATACAGGAGTTATTTTGGGTACAATTAGTTATTTTCTCATGTACAATAAATCTATGCAAACATAGATGTTCAGGTATGTGGAATATTCTGTTCCTGATCTGATATGTAATTATTCTCTATTCTTTATGTATTTTCAAATATATTCTTAGCTAAAAATATGCTTATTTATTTGTGGTAGCACCAAACAGGTATGTTGGTGTGAAACCAATGATGTTTCAGTGAATAGGAATCCCAATGGTACTGAAGACAAAGTTAACCTACAAAAGTAATATAAAAACAATAAAAAAGAGCAATATAATGCTACATGAAAGACCAAAGGAATCAAAATAAAATGTATATAAACAACAAATTATGAGCACATTAAAGCCAAAATACGTACACTGAAAGAAATATATAATTGATCCAACTTATTAAATTTAGACCAATGATTCACACACATTTTTATGCTTACCAAACGTTAAATACATAAATTTGTTTTTAGGTGATTTTTAAGTTGTTGATCATCATAGCCAATCATCAAATTTTAAGTTGAGCCAATGTGAAATATCAATTTAGTCACATTTGCATATCTCCCAGCATGCCTTCCTAAGGAAATGTGACAGAAACCAACTTTTGAGTGTCCACACTGGCAGTCACTTCAAAATTGTATGTTTACAAATTAGAATAAACAACTTGTAGAACATCCAGCAGCTGTAATATTGTATCAACCACAACTTGAAATGGAAAGAACAACAATGGTGAAATACTTAGATGTTTCACAAGATTAGCTAAACTACATAGATGGGTACAATCTTCTCAATAATGGTTGCATTAAATTAACCCACTTACATTATATACACAGATTATATCGTCATTTAACAATCAAACAAAGTAATCAATACATGAACACATAAAGCAGAACATAAATTACAGTTTTTTTCTAATGGCTTAAGCACATTTTTTGTAACCACTGGCTATTTTTGCAGAACTCTACACACAAATAAGAAAACCTTTCACCAAATCAGCAAAACATTGTAGTTCTCTTGCAAAGCCTAATAAACCTTGCTTAACTCTTCAAACCTTCATCATTTTTTCCCCGTATCAAACAGTTTAACACAAGCCGTTACATTAATAAGCGCACAATGCACCAACTACACACTGATGGTATGAATAAAAAACATCTGGCTTTTTGCTTTCTCTGTGCACAAGGTAGGCTATGTCAGTTTGAAGTCATACTTTTGTCAAAGTGTTGGTGTTCATTTACACACATCACAACAAACACAAGTGTCCTCTGTGACCAGCTAAGTCCGAATCCTGTCAGTCAGATGTAAACATCTGTAACAGGAGTACCATTCTAACATATTTCTTTTACCACAGTGGGTCAAAAAAGTATTTAGTCAGCCACCAATTGTGCAAGTTCTCCCACTTAAAAAGATGAGAGGCCTGTAATTTTCATCATAGGTACACTTCAACTATGAGAAACAAAATGAGAAAAGAAATCCAGAAAATCACACTGTAGGATTTCTAATGAATTTATTGGAAAATTATGGTGGAAAATAAGTATTTGGTCACCTACAAACAAGCAAGATGTCTGGCTGTCACAGACCTGTAACTTCTGCTTTAAGAGGCTCCTCTGTCCTCCACTCATTACTTGTATTAATGGCAGCTGTTTGAACTTGTTATCAGTATAAAAGACACCTGTCCACAACCTCAAACAGTCACACTCCAAACTCCAGCCAAGACCAAAGAGCTGTCAAAGGACACTAGAAATTGTAGACCTGCACCAGGCTGGGAAGACTGAATCTACAATAGGTAAGCACCTTGATGTGAAGAAATCAACTGCGGGAGAAATTATAAGTAAATGGAAGACATACAAGACCACTGATAATCTCCCTCGATCCGGGGCTCCACGCAAGATCTCATCCCGTGGGGTCAAAATGATCACAAGAAAAAAATCAGAGAAAGACCTGGGACCTCATTTATAAAACTTTGCGGTCGATTTGCGTCAGAAAAGGTGTACGGACGAAATACAGGACGTGCGTGTGCAAAGAAATATTCAGATTTATAAAACCGTGCGCACGCACATCCTACGCCATTTTCCCTTCATAAATCACAATCAACTCTAAATGTGGCGCAGCTTTTGCGGCTGCATGTCACGCCTATAATTGCCCATACATAGTCAGTGAAACGCCCCAAAATTAATATTAATTGATTGAGAAATCATTGCAAACAGAGAGAGGAAAAACAAGAAAAGAAACTTCACTCAATGAAGTAGAAAATATTGTTGGCAAGGTGGAAAAGAGGAGGAAAATGTTGTTTGAAGGGCAAAGTGTGCCTATTACCAATGCCGAAAAGGCGTTGGAGAGGCAAAAGGTTGCAGACGCTGTAAGAAAGTCGGACCGTGGCCCAAATAAAAAGTGGTCAGATATCAGTCGATGTCAAAGCGTCTGGCGCTTCATCGCGAAAGTGTGTCTGCCACGGGTGGGGGAAAATTGGTTACATTACAGCAACATCTCTGCATCACAAATTATTTGGACATTGATCGAATGAAAATGCTTTCGATTAATGATAGCATTTTAATTCTCATTTGGTGCTCTTATTATGGCAACATGAGTGCAGTCAATAGCACTCGTCCTTGTTTGCCAGCAAGTCTTCTTGCTGTCTGACAATGCGTCCCCTCCGAATCCTTCTATTTGCCACATCTTCTAACAGCGCAAGATCAGCCATTGTGTGTCATTACACATTGGGTTGGCATCATGGCTTTTTATGACCATGCAGGTGTTTGTATCTGATCAGCTACGGATGTCGGTATTCATGTAATTGTAAATGGGATTATGCGCAAATTGAATTAATTCCAGCTTTAAAAATGGTTAAGACATCCGTCACGATGGAACAATTGATGGATGGAAATTAAACGGAATAACGGCATATAGCCGGGACATACTAAAACGCTTAACGTGAAAAAGCTCAACGTGGTTTAATGTACCTAAGCAACAATCAATCCTTACCAAATTTCTCATGGCCATATCTTGTCATGAACACTTAAGCCTGTCAAAATATCTAAACCGAAAACAAACGATTATAGAATAAATCTCACGTTAAAGTTTTTTTCTTCATTGGCTCCTATGGAGAGGAAAAGGCTTGACGTCATTTAAAGTACCTAAACAACGAGCAATAATAACCACATTTCTCTCTCATATTCGTCATCATAACCACTGAAAACTGTAAAAACAACTAACCCAAATTCCAATTATTACTGGCGTTATCTGACATTAAGTCTTTCTCCTTCATTGGCTACAATCTTGTTTTATTTCATTTGTATTCCACCACAGGCCGTTGATTGTAAGAATGGCTTTGTGAAATGTTCATATTATTAATGAGAGGCAGTATTTCAATTTCGTTTAGCTACACAACGGTCTGCAGTTTCAGACAGGTTCACATGTTTCACACATCTGCCAGTGGTGTCGCCATTTCTCATTTCACCCGTTTTTGTGCGTACGCATGGGTCAGAGTTTCCGTGAAGGACCGCACATTTTCCCGTCAAGTTTGCTTTTTATAAATCCCAATTATTGCGTAGAGAGCGGCGTACGCCACATTTATAAATGAGGCCCGTGCAGAGAGCTGGGACCAAAGTAACAAAGGCTACCATCACTAACACACTACGCTGCCAGGGACTCAAAAACTGCAGTGCCAGACGTGTCCCCCTGCTTAAACCAGTACATGTCCAGGCCTGTCTGAGGTTTGCTAGAGAGCATTTGGATGATCCAAAAGAGGATTGGGAGAATGTCATATGGTCAGATGAAAAAAAAATGAACTTTTTGGTAAGAACTCAACTCATCGTGTTTGGAAGAGAAAGAATGCTGAGTTGCATCCAAAGAACACCATACCTACTGTGAAGCATGGGGGTGGAAACATCATGCTTTGTGCCTTTTTTTCTATAAAGGGACCAGGACGACTGATCCGTGTGAAGCAAATAATGTATGGGGCCATGTATCGTGAGATTTTGAGTGAAAACCTCCATCAGCAAGGGCATTGAAGATGAACTGTGGCTGGGTCTTTCAGCATGACAATGATCCCAAACACACTGCCCGGGCAACGAAGGAGTGGCTTTGTAAGAAGGATTTCAAGGTCCTGGAGTGGCCTAGCCAGTCACCAGATCTCAACCCCATAGAAAATCTTTGGAGGGGGTTGAAAGTCTGAAAGTGACAGCCTCAAAACTTCACTGCTCTAGGGGAGATCTGCATGGAGGAATGGGTCAAAATACCAGCAACAGTTTGTGAAAAACTTTACAGAAAAGTTTTACAGAAAACATTTGACCTCTGTCATTGCCAACAAAGGGTATATAACAAAGTATTGAGATTAACTTTTGTGATTAACCAAATACTTATTTTCCACCATAACTTACTAATAAATTCATAAAGAATCCTACAATGTGATTTTCTGGATTTATTCTTCTCATTTTGTCTCTCATATTTGAAGTGTACCTATGATGAAAATGACAGGACTCTCTCATCTTTTTAAGTGGGAGAATTTGCACAATTGGTGGCTGACTAAATACTTTTTTGACCCACTGTATCTCATTTACCACTCACCTCCACATCCACCCTACTGTCTCTCACATCCCTCTGACCTTCACCTGTCTGTGGCTCAGACACTCTGCTGAACTGAAATAGGTCAAATAAGACTGTCACTGTCAGACAATGTGGACAATAACTAACAATAGCAGTTCAGATGAATTCTTGGTTGTTGGTTTAATGTAAGAGCACATAGAAAGTGCACTGACCTGTAATTTGGAAAATTATAAAATTAATGGACTGAATGCAAGATATCTGAATGACATACAGAACAACAGATTGTAGCTCAAAATTGTCTAAACAAGTGTCTTAATCTATACTATCTGTTTTGTCACTAACCTCAGAATCCATCCACTGTAACTCACATCTATCTGACAGTTTCCTGATTTTGGACACACTTGGAATTAGTCAAATAATTCAGTCAGACACACACAGTTGCCATTCATGTAGTGCAGAATATGTTCTGATGTATCTTACAGTTCAGTTTAATGATTCATAATGACTCCAGAAACATATCTTGTGGCAAATAAATGAAATGTATTCATTTTAATGATGATAACGTTAGAGTTAGCCATTGAAGATGGATGACAATTATATGAAAAAGAAGAAAACAATTAAATTTTGCGCTAGTTACCGCCAGGTTAACTAGTAGTAGGACCTGTAGGCTGGTTGCAGAACCACATTAGCTACTGATTTAATCTGGACTAAATGAAAGTTCTCATTACTGGCTAAAGTATAGATAGCTAGCTAGCCAGCTGATATTTACCATCCATATCAATTGTCTTCTTTTGTGCTGAAGTCAAAAAGAGGCTACTATAGTGTATAGGGTAACGTATGAAATGGATTTCTGAAATATTGTTTTTTTCTAGAGAACGCGAGAGGAATGGATTTACAGCGCAGGCACTGGCAGTCAATCACTGTCACTGGGATGTCAAGTAGTTAACATGCGTCCGGTGCTTGAAGAAACATTGGTTGCTTGGTGCCCCTCAGGGTTGTAGTGCCCCTGGGCACTTGCCCAGTTGCCCATATGGTTAATCCGCCCCTTATCCGTTCCATTTGGGAGACCCAGAGGTGAACTGTCCCCCACACCCCCTCCCCTTTCCCCTTCTCACACAGCTTCTGTGCACTGCACCTTCACACCATGTAGGGGAGCCTGCAGTTCCAGGGGGTGCCAATTTGCCAATTCCCCACACAGTGAAATGATAGAAAACTGCGTTGCAGAGGATTTGATTTAAGTGCTGTGCCACCCCCATGTGTCATGAAAAAAAGGCCGCCCCGGGCAGCTGCCCGCCTCGCCCGTGCCAAAAACTGTGACTGGGTGTCATCCTCAATTAACTGCCGCTGTATTTCTCGTAGCCTTATGGAATTGTTTGCAATCACCATATTGACTATATGGGTCTCTTGTTCTGTAGTGAACATTCTTCCTCTGCACCCAGCATTCTCATGTCGAAATGTCCTTATGATGCTTGCTACAGTGTAGCGGCTCAAATTAGGCTGAACCCATTGGCCAGCTTCCCTCAGGGTCATTCCATGGTTGATGACATGGTCCACTATTGTAGCACTGATGTCATCAGTTATTCTATTTCTTACTCTTCTTACCCTTTTTCTTCCCCCTCATCCTATAAGAATATGTGCATCATTACATTATTATAAAATCTATAATGTCACTTAGGTAACAAAATATTGCTATCACATAAAATTCCATAAAACATCAGGGCTGTACACTGCGTGTAACGTTTCCCAGTTCCCCTTACCTGGAAACTGCCACTTCCCTGGTCTATACTGCTCAGAACTACAATTCCCAGTCCCCAGTTCTACTTCCTGTGGACTACAGCTTCCCTAGTCAGGTCTCCAAAGAACTACATTTCCCATACCCGGACACAATTGGCCTAATTCCATTCACCTGCTCTCACTCACTCTGTATATAAGCCACACACAATCCATAGCCTCTTTGTGAGGTATTGTGAGTATATTTTCATTCTCCATTCTGAGCATTCCTATGTTGTATTGTTGTTCTGGTTTGACCTTTTGCCTGGTATATTCGTTTTCTGCTTTGGATGTCCTTCTGTGCTTTAGCCTGCATTTTGTGTTGTTGTTCTGGCCTGACCCTTGCAAAGTTTGGTTGATTATTCTACCTTGGATGACGATTCTGTGCCGTTTCAAAGTAATACATATTCCTGTTTTGAATAAACATTGTTCTCTTTTTTACCTTGGGAGAAGTTGTTAATTACAGAATACCTCGCCTAAAACTAAACATGGCTGGGAGTGAGGTGTGGTACAGTGGCTGGGCCCAGGAGGATCCTCTATGGGACCTCTACAAAGCCTCCTATGAGGACTTTTTAGTCAGGGAGGCTGTGGATGGGGACTACATCCTTCCCTGTCGTGTCTTTGAGACACCTGTCGTGTCTTTGAGGGCACCCAGTTCTTGTTCCCAGATGGTGTCTCCCAGTCCCAGTTCCAAGAAGGCCAACCAGAGTTACCAGACCTAGGTCCAGGAAGGCTACCAGCCCCAATCCTTAGATGGCCGCCCACAGTCCCAAGATGGCCGCCCAGAGTACCCAGAGTGCTGTTAACAGCCCCAGTTCCAAGATGACTGCCTGCCTGTTTCCCAATATGGATGACTCCTCGTTTCACTGGTGGGCCGCCTATCTGAGCCGTACATATGAAGAGAGCGATGACGAGGAGATGCCGACCTTATAAGTGGGTCAGAGTCGTCTGACGAAGAGGCCGGTGTTGCCTCTCCACGGCAACAAGAGGCCGGTGTTGCCTCTCCACGGCAACAAGAGGCCGGTGTTGCCTCTCCACGGCCACAAGAGGCCGGTGTTGCCTCTCCACGGCCACAAGAGGCCGGTGTTGCCTCTCCACGGCCACAAGAGGCCGGTGTTGCCTCTCCACGGCCACAAGAGGCCGGTGTTGCCTCTCCACGGCCACAAGAGGCCGGTGTTGCC
>JACXGM010028876.1:0-13873 GCA_016801145.1 Umbra pygmaea
GCCAAATCTATAATATTTACTACTTCTACTGTTGTACATTTTCCAGATCACTGCTCAGTACATAGCGTTTTATTATTATTATTACTATTGTCATTATTATTTTAAAAATTCTTTATATTGTTGTAATTCTTTTTTTTAAGCCCACTGCATAGATGTGCCGTGCCATGTCAAAAGAATTTCTCTGCATAGAATGATGTATGTTATTCGATGCATATGATAAATAAACAACTTAGACTTTGACTTTGATAAGGGGCACCTGTTTGACACCTGTTTTTTCACAGAATGAATTACCTCACTGCTTGAATTCCACACTGCTATTATTTTTAATACACCCCTTTCAATTAATGACTCAATTATACAGAATCAGCAGCATGCATATAATGACTGTTGGGTCGGTTGGTTTTCTATTACTTTACTGCACCTACTAGTAAATGATTTGCCATGTCGAAATATGCTTTCTACCAAAAACAGTCATTGATCTGGTCAGAGATGTTGCACTGCTAGTATTTTGAACACAACTGTATATACACACATTTGGATTAACATGGTATATACCGATATATAAGACAACCCTGATTATATGCCGACTCCCCTCCCCTTTTTATCACTAATTGTTGGGAAAAAAACTGTAATTTTTAAAAAACAAATCTTGTTTTTATAAATAAAGTAGTTTTATTTGAAAATAATGATAATGTTGTTTAAACATTAAATATTTGAAATAAAATTATGTTATTAATATATTTTAAAGGATAGTGTCACATTTAAAAATCTCTTTGAAGAGGCTGTGAGGACCAAGGAAAGCTTTTCTCTGACCGTTTGCATTTTTAAGACGCCATCTTAGAACATTACATTCTGTGACACCATATTTCTTGGCAGCTTAAGAGTTGTTGCTACATTTTTCACCACAATCTTCAAATTTGCATCATAGTTTCTCGACTTCATAGACGTCGACCAAGATTTTCAAAACTATTTTCTTATTTTTTTGTCTCTTGTGTAAGGGGGTCCTTACACAATAACGTTTTATTGTGGGCCTTGGATAGAAAAAGGTTGAGAACCACTGTTCTGAGATTGTGTCTTGATTGTCCACGCTTCCTACGTGTGGATTTTTACACACATGGTTTGGTGTTGGTTGTGTGGTATTGGTTGTGTGGTCTGGTGGATGTCTCTGCCTCTGTGGCACATATACCGCTGCAGTGATCGTTTGAATCTGACCTAATGCTCTTTGTGCACCATGTCTGTCCTTTAGCATTCTAGTTTTCTGTCAAATAAAACAGAAAATGTGTGACAAAATATATTTTAAAAAAATAAATGATTAAGGGTGTTTCTAGTGATGTAAAATGCATGATGGGTATTGTTATCCAAGTACACAATTTGGGCTCCAGGTTTGTACCACATTAGCTAATATTTGTCACTATAAGATGGATCACATTCCCACAAATGTACAAGTCTCCCATATAACAAATAGTATATACATGAAATGTGAATACCCTAAATGTGTCCTCCATTTACCACAGATCCTAAACTGGAATGTGAACCTCCTTCATTCAGCACTGTCCTGAAGGGGTGTTCAGTGAGTGAGGGCCAAGACATCCATCTGCAGTGTTCCGTGGAGGGGAAACCTCTCCCTAACGTTTCGTGGCTCTTAAATGGTGAGACAGCCTACACCTTTTTCTCTTTGACTAACCTTTATCTTTCCTAAGATTTTTCTGTAAATCTCAGCTGGGTAAACAAATTAATTTCAAGATATTTTGATTACGTTACCAAAATGTGCAACCTAATCAGAAAATCTGTACTGTCCATTTTGACCACTAGAGGGGGGTAATGTTTCTGTTTTGATGGCCTTACATGTCACTGGACCAACCATATAAAATGTGTAATTTCTATCAAAACTGAAGTGAGTGTTAAGTAGGAGGAGTAAATGTCACGGTAATGAACCCTCTTGATCTGTAATTTAGTGTACACTAAACTGCACTCTCTTCCTATATAGTGTGCTAAGGATCCAGTGTAAAAGTCTGTAGTGTAGTGAATAGGGTTTAATTTGGGATGCACCCGTACTGTGTCTGTGTCTGCCTTCTCTCGGCATGAGGTGAGTCTGTTGGAGGACCACCATTTCACAGGTCTGTCTGCTCTACTGCTTGAAAGCCTGTGGGTCTCTGTATTACGTCCAGATCACACGCAGACCATGTTTATTGTTCATCTTTAACTCTTCCACATATAGAACATCTGGCGGCACCCTAGTGAATTTGCAGTTCTTAAGGTCATGACTCGAAAAATAAAAGCTGTGCATGAACGTTTAGAATTTCAGCTTTACACAGTGAAAACAATGTTTTTGTATTGTTACTGTAAGGTTATTTTTATCTGTCTACAGCGATCAAGACGGATATGTTCGTTTTAGGTTTTGCTTGTATCAGTCCAGACTAATGTGGCTTTCAGCAAATTGAACACTGTGTTTATCCAGGATCATATTAATTTATTTAAATAAGATGGATTACAATCTATTGAAGCATTGGGTTTGGCTTTATTTTTTCAGTAGCATTTAAATATTTTTTTCCCTTCGATATTTAATTAAAGTTGATGTTAATCTGTTGAAGCATTCTGTTTGGCATGTATCCTGCCAAACTAATATGGTTCTCAACACATTGAACACTATTCAGTATCAATTTATTTATTTTTGATCCTTCTACATTTTTTAGGATGTGTTTTTGGTTTGGATTTAATTAGCCCAGCCTATTTTGAGAGCCAAGGCTCAAGGTATTCGTTTCTCAAACAGACAAAAGTTCAACCTCTCAACTTGTTTTGTAAACTGATGGGGCTCGGTTGTTGATACTGTTTACATTTCGTTTCTGCCTCACTGGCCAACTGTATTTATGAGTTGAAAAACAACACTGAAAACCTTTAAGAACCATCTTTTAAAATAGAAATGCAGCCTTAAATTTATAGAGAATTTAAAGAGAATTGAATTGTTGTATATTTCAGAGAACGATCTCACATAAACCCCATCCTAAATAGCACTGTAAAACACAGTCCCTGGTCAAAGGTAGCGCACTATATAGGGTATACTCTATAGGGTGCCACTTGGGGCGCATACATAGTTTCCACAATTGTACTTCTCCCAACGCTCCAAGTTGAAGCTATGCTGGAACTGTTGATGTTATCCTCTGGCCCCCTAAAGATGGATGGACAGTTAATGGCATCACACTCACCTAAGAGAAGAGAAATAGTCCCTGATCCCACAGGGCTCTCAGCACTGACCGATTGTCTGCACTCTGTACTCATCTGTTCCTGCCGCTGGAAAATACACCCACAGCCATTAAACAAATATGAGGCCTAGGAACCATATAAAGGAAAAACATGCATCGCTCCCTCCTGAAACCCTCCTGAAATATTACACCCAGCCAGACTTGGCAAGGGATCGTGCTCTAAAGGCAGACATTGGAGACTCTCTCCAAGACGCTGATTCGCGCAGGCCGATTATGAAATACCTACCACCATGACACAAGAAACGAGTCTTCTCAGGACTTCAAAGTGAATGCCCTTCTTGGGATTAGGTGGTCCAGAATGGGAGTGAGAGTTGTTTTAGATTTGCCAGTGGAACAGTATTGCATGTCGTCAAGGTTCAGTTTAACATGGACCTAAATGTGTACTGTACTTGCCTGTAGAAACAAAGGCTTGTGAGGAAAGAATAACGCACACCCAGCTTAGGAAAACTTTTTCAACTTGATAAGACACAATATGTGTCTATAATATTGTTTTGATTTAAATGAATACATTCATATTAGTACCTTGATTTTATGTGGCATTGAGTGACACATCACTGCCCCCCAGGTTGCACATACTTCCTTTACTTTTAAAGGGTCAACTTGTACTCTGATTTAAGTGTACGTTTATCTTTTGTAGCTCAAAGTGGATTGTGTTTAGGTGTGACACATATTTCTCTCTCCAATCCTTCAGACAAACCCATACCAGACGCCCACTTGGCCTTTGAGAAAGGCCTGGCCCAGCTCACGGTTCGGGGTGCAGTGCCAGAAGACGGAGGCCAGTACACGTGTGTTGCTGAGAACAGTCACGGGAGAGTGGTGTGCAATACCAGCGTCATTGTCAAAGGTTGGACTGGGAGCCTATACTGGGGCGACATATGTTTCAGGCTTTGTGGTGATGATCTGAAATCAGCTGGCTCTATCCACTACATGGGCTGTTATTCATTTTGAAGAGGTAAAATGGGCCATGACCCCCTCTTTGAGATCTGTGATACTTCCGGTCCCAAATGTGTTTCTCTGTCAAAAACATATGAAACATATTTGGGTGATGGGTTTGCCAGATATTTTTGACTGCTTTAACATACCGTGCAGCTAAGTGTTTGTTAGAGTGCTTTACTGCAGCGGCGGTGCTGAATGTGTGCCGTCACAGCAAAACCATCACCAGGTGATAATCTTAAAGCATTAATGTGCTGAGAATACGCTGCTCCAATAAAAAAAGTTAAGAGGAAAGGACCAAGAAAAGAATTTTAATGTGACTCGCTGAGCTATGTGCAGCGGCGATGGAGCTATTGAAAAGGCTTGCTATTTGGGGCGTCCGAGGTGTCTCGTGTTAATTTGGCGCTTCCTGATCTATCATGGCCATTATATTTTGGTTAAAGTGCAAGCGTGCAGCCAGAACATTTGAAGTTGCCATGCAACCTAGGTTCACTGTGCGCTGCTCACAGTCCGTCTTTCCCTACGACTAGCCTAGAGAGCGCTACATAGCAAGGCTGGAAAAGACTGTGCGATTTGGTTCTGCTTTTTTAATTATTAGCTGTTATTGAACAGTACAATTTAACCTAAACAAATAGTAGTGCAAGCAGCAATAAAAACATCTGTAACCTAGCTGACGTTAACTGAGTTTTAACTGAGTTTTGTGGCTGTATATTTCCAACCAAATGGAGCCAGTTCAAAATAATGTAAATACGGACTATAGCTACAACATGCAAACACTGGCAACAACATAATGTGCACACTGACATACGAGAGCAAAGCATTTGCTAAATGGCTTATTGTGCAACATACACCAATTAAATGGTCAAAACAAAAATAAATAACTGCACACCTCAGCAGTGTAGACAGCCATGAAGCCGAAAGGTTTTAAAACGGTTGGCAATGTTTTATTTGTGAAAATATTTTTAGTTAAAGAAAATGGTCGCGAGGCGTGCGGTTATCGTCTAACATTAACGTATCCCCCACAACTCCTTACCGTTGCCATGTAAGTTAGCCACATAAATCAAGTAGTTCCTAGTAAACTGATAATTTAGATAATTTATAACAAGGTCTGAACATTTATGTACAGTATCATTTAATTTTTTTTTCAGTCTGCTTTAGTGATGCATTTGTTTATGCAATTCAAATGTTTGGTCAATACATACTCCACTGTCAACATCAATCAGCCTACTAGCCGTACTGTACTGACACAACACTCTGGTTAACTCTATGGAAAACAAGTGTAGGCTATATACCCTCAACAAAATATAAATAAAACAATAGGCAGGACAATAATAGAAGGCAACTTGTAAGTCTGATTCAAAAAACTGTTTGCAATTAATCTTAATTCCGCTGGTGAGAACAGTCTCCTACCGTAATCCCACTTTGGGAGACCCGCTTATAATCACGCTGTCAAACTATGTGCTATTTCTTGATATTTAAAAAATATTTAAAAAATATTTATTAAAATGGATAAACAACCCAAAACATGATATTTGGTATGGCAATGCGCATCACTTTTATGGATAAGCCCTTGCCTGGTTCCATTCCCTGAATCAGGCTAGATAAGTCCCATAACTACCAGAGGAAATCCAACTGTCCCTTAAATTCCTATCGAGTGTAATGTCTAATGTGTTTGTGTTAGGAAGTCAGCTCTTCACTCTGTCCAAGGGGTGGCTGTAGAGGACTGGGGAAAACCCAGGCAGTGTAATGTGAGTAGTAGGTAAGACAACTAGACGAGCCAGCCACCAGTGTATTGACATAGGACAGCCACTAGCTAGCTATTGCTTCCACACAAAAAACACTTTTTTTATAAATAAGATTGATAAGATTACTTAACCTTTGGCTATTTAGAATATCTACAATGGGAACAATCTTTTTGTGGTTAAGTGAATGTTAAAAATGTTCCTCAGGTTGGTGTACTGATACCTTTTGAATACATACATACTACAGCACTTTAGTGATTAGGCAACATTCTACGAGCGGATATCAGGGAATTGTCATAGGCTAGGAATACAATTTTAGCCAATCAAATTGCAGATATTGTCGAACTTGTTTTATAATATAATATAATGAATATTCAGTGGACATTCTTTTTCCGTTCAGTATCTAAGCATTCCAGAACTTCTTGAAGGAGCTATTGACAATGCAAATCAGAAATTGCTAAAATAAAGAAAAAGGTTACTATTATTGTCCATCTTCTCCTGATTCAAAACAGAGCTCTGGAAAATAAATTCAGAGACCACAGCAAATTTTTCTTAAGTCAACCACATTGGAAACCTCTGGAATGTGATCAAAAGGGAGACAGATGGTCACAAGCCATCAAACAAAGCCAAGCTGCTTGAAGTTTTGTGCCAGGAGTGGCGTGAATTCACCCAACATCAATGTGAAAGACTGGTGGAGAGCATGCCAAGATGCATTAAAGACTATTATTACTATTATTATTATTATTATTACTATTATTATAATACAACTATATTTATTCCACCAAATTTTGATTTCTAAACTCTTCCTAAGTTAACACATTGGTATTGTGCTATACAAATACATAAATAAATAGCATGAAGTAAATTTTCTTTGCAATATTCATGGTCTGTTTCACGATTGTGAGGTGCAGTAAGTAATCGGAGACAAATGCAAAGGTCAAAAAAAATTCTACGTTGTTTTAATAAATGGAAAAAACATTAGAGAATAAATGGACTAGTTTATGGAATAAAAAACAAAGATTTAGCAGCAGCTCTAGCAGGGAACCCCAGACTTCCCTTTCCCTGGGAACACGTCATTGAAAATGTCAAAAAGCTAGAGGGGGCAAAATGGCACTATTTACTGAAATGTAGTCTGGACACTATGTAAAGTAGGTTACTGTGTCGGACAGCAAAATATAGATTTTTTCTCTATCTTTTTGAGAGGTAATGTTATTAGACCTAGTGTTAGCTAATATTATTGATTTTAAATCAACAAAAGAAACGTTTTTTTGCTCTTGGAAAATGTCTTGCGTGTTTTATTTTATCAAACATTTGACCAAAAATGTCAATGATGCATTTATTTTCTTTAGTATATTTCAGACTGGAAAATTCAAACAATTTTTAAAAGCATATGTTAAAATCTGTTGTTTACAGTGAGCTCGAGCCTAACCAGATGTTACTGAAATACCTACTGGTTTCGAACTACAGTTGCCCAAGTTCTTCGTCAACATTCATAATATTTTGGAAATTTGGCTAAACTATTTTATATTTAATAAGGAATTGGTCCTGGACCTCAAGCCACAACCAACAAAACAGCAACAGTTTGATTCATTTTACTTGGTGAGAAATCGGTAGCAGCAGCTAGTATTATAGTGTACAGGAATTTGCCAGAGGTCCCACAAATATTTAAAAAGCATGAGTGTGTTCCATTAAAACAGTCCCAGAAAAACTCTTGTTTGTTTTTTTATATTAACTTTGTATTCACATGCTTTCTTGTCTTAGCTTGAGTTTAAACTTAAACTGCTAATGAAGACATGAGATTACTACAGTACAGTCCGTAAAGCAACAGTTTATGCCTTAAATACAAAGACATGACAAAAAAACTCTGAAAGTCGCTGCCCCCGATGCCAATGTAGAATGCTAGAACATGGGCATGTAATTACTGTATATATGTTGCAAATCTTAGATGTTTTTATCCATATACTAATCCTTGAAGCCCTTTGATTTGTAATAAAATAATTTTAGGATATGGGAAAAAGTGTTTGTGATAACTAACTCTGATCTACACTAAAGCCCAATTTATATTCTCCAGTGTCTTCATGTGTTTTGACTAAGTATTTAGTCAACAGACTTATATCAGGTTACTATCAATAGGCTATGTATACTGTCTATTAAAACAATAGATAAATAAGCTATGTACATGTACATAAAACAATATCAATAGACTATGTGTACTGTATATAAAAACAATATATCAATATGCTATATATACTGTAAATAAAAACAATATATCTATAGCTTATGTATACCATCTATTAAAAGAAAATCAATAGGTTATGTATACCATCTATAAAAACAATATATCAATAGGTTATGTATACCATATATAAAAACAAGATATAAATAGGGTTATGTATACCGTATATAAAAACAATATATCAATAGGTTATATACAGGGCCAAGTATTCGGCCCCCTTGAACATTTCAACCTTTTGCCACATTTCAGGCTTCAAACATAAAGATATAAAACTGTAATTTTTTGTGAAGAAGCAACAACAAGTGGGACACAATCATGAAGTGGAAAAAAAATAATTTTTATAAAATTATAAAATTTCAGCCCCTTTACTTTCAGTGCAGCAAACTCTCTCAAGAAGTTCAGTGAGGATCTCTGAATGATCCAATGTTGACCTAAATGACTAATGATGATAAATAGAATCCACCTGTGTGTAATCAAGTCTCTGTATAAATGCACCTGCTCTGTGATAGTCTCAGAGGTCGGTTGAAAGCACAGAGAGCATCATGAAGAACAAGGAACACACAAGGCAGGTCCGAGATACTGTTGTGGAGAAGTTTAAAGCCGGATTTGGATACAGAAAGATTTCCCAAGTTTTAAACATCCCAAGGAGCAATGTGAAAGCGATATTATTGAAATGGAAGGAGTATCAGACCACTGAAAATCTACCAAGACCCGGCCGTCCCTCTAAACTTTCAGCTCATACAAGGAGAAGACTGATCAGAGATGCAGCCAAGAGGCCCATGATCACTCTGGATGAACTGCAGAGATCTACAGCTGAGGTGGGCGAATCTGTCCATAGGACAACAATCAGTCGTATACTGCACAAATCTGGCCTTTATGAAAGAGTGGCAAGAAGAAAGCCATTTCTTAAAGATATCCATAAAAAGTGTTGTTTAAAGTTTGCCACAAGCCACCTGGGAGACACCCCAAACATGTGGAAGAAGGTGCTCTGGTCAGATGAAACAAAAATTGAACTTTTTGGCAACAATGCAAAACGTTATGTTTGGCGTAAAAGCAACACAGCTCATCACCCTGAACACACCATCCCCACTGTCAAACATGGTGGTGGCAGCATCATGGTTTGGGCCTGCTTCTCTTCCTCAGGGACAGGGAAGATTACTAAAATTGATGGGTTGATGGATGGAGCCAAATACAGGACCATTCTGGAAGAAAACCTGATGGAGTCTGCAAAAGACCTGAGACTGGGACGGAGATTTGTCTTCCAACAAGTCAATGATCCAAAACATAAAGCAAAATCTACAATAAAAATGGTTCACAAGTAAACATACCCAGGTGTTAGAATGGCCAAGTCAAAGTCCAGACCTGAATCCAATCTGTGGAAAGAACTGAAAACTGCTGTTCACAAACACTCTCCATCCAACCTCACTAAGCTCGAGCTGTTTTGCAAGGAGAAATGGGCGAAAATGTCAGTCTCTCGATGTGCAAAACTGATAGAGACATACCCCAAGCAACATACAACTGTAATCGTAGCAAAAGGTGGCGCTACCATTAAGGGGGCTAAATCATTTTTCACGCCCAATTTTTCAGTTCTTTATTTGTTAAAAACGTTTGAAATATTCAATACATTTTGTTACACTTCATGATTGTGTCCCACTTGTTGTTGCTTCTTCACAAAAAATTACAGTTTTATATCTTTGTTTGAAGCCTGAAATGTGGCAATAGGTCGAAATGTTCAAGGGGGGCGAATACTTTCGCAAGACACTGTATATATACTGTATATAATAGCAATATATATATATAGGTTATATATATACTGTATATAATAACAATATATCAATAGGTTATATATACTGTATATAAAAACAATATATCAATAGGTTATATATATACTGTATGTAAAAACAATATATCAATAGGTTATATATATATATATATACTGTATATAAAAACAATATATCAATAGGTTATATATATATATACTGTATATAAAAACAATATATCAATAGGTTATATATATATACTGTATGTTAAAACAATATATCAATATATATATATAATATATACTGTATATAAAAATATATTAATAGGTTATGTATATCATATATAAAAACAATATCAATATGCTATATGTACTGTATATAAAAACATATCAATATATCAGTAGGTTATGTCTACATACTGTATATAGAAACCAAGATGATGCATCACATGTGCATTATATGCTGCAGTCTTTGAATGCTGGACCACTCTAGGCCACTATTAAAACCTAACAATGTTTACTTATAAACAATAATCATATGTCATAAATCGCTAATGTTATTTTCAAGCCATTAATATTTTTTACATTCAGGTTGTGTTTAATCTATGATATAGAATACATACTCCTCTTCTAATAAGAATGAGCATTTGACTGTTTGTTGATAAGCAGCCCTGTTTTTATAAAATCTATTTCAGGCCTCTGTCATTGCATTCAAGGAAACATCTGCTTTCTCTTTCCCAGCATGCATCTTATCTGAATCCTAAATTGCCCCACATTCCCTATATAGTGCACTTCTTTTGACATGATCCCGCTTACTACTAGTGCATTGCATAGAATAAGATGCTATTTGGGACAGAATGCTTGTCTCTCAGCTTACACATGGCTTTGCGGCCAAGGTTCAGCGTTTGTTTCGCTAAAGAGGTAGCTAGATGTTAAATATCATCACGTTCCCACACATGTACCATGAGTTGAGATTGCAGCCCAGGATCGCCATGACATTGGAAGAAGGAAATTCTACTTGTTTCACTTTTTATTACACCAACTGTATTGTTCATTTGATGGCACTTATTAATTTTTAGAAGCACATAGACGTAGAGCAGAGAAGCTGTAGAACATTAACATGTTGAAATAAAATATTTTTAGGAACACTTATTTTAACACAATTATAAAAATAAAAAAAATTGAAACCAGGGAGAGAACAATAACAATGCAAGTTGTTACGCAGAACACAATCCTCTGTGAAGTGTTTTAACGCAGTACACATAAGGTGACGCTATCTGTAGGTTCCATGGTAATGTACCGCGTTGTTCTGCGTCAGAATCACGCTGAAGAGGTAGAATGTATGTGCCATGTTCAACAGGACTAGATATTATGAGGGATGAGCCATGCCTGCTCATACTGTTATGTAAAATACACATGGCTGGTCTGTGAGGACGACACATGCAGACTCCTTCCTTTTACTCTTTGCGTTTGTTTAAAGTCACACTTTTGCTTGACGTGCAAACTGTTAAGAAGGCTTCTCAGATTGCTGGACTTAAATCCCAAATGGTACCCTATTCCCAATATAGTGCACTACTGTTGACCGGGGGCTAACCGGAGAGAGCCATATGGGCCCAAGTCAGACATGGTAGTGCACTATACAGGGATGTGGGACACGGTTTTGAAATCGGCATGAGCCTTCAGTGAAAGCAGTGCTGTTTGAGTTTCAGAAGCCTGGATGGAAAACATACTGGAGAAGCCTTGGATCTCCCTCTGGCATGTGGGATATGTATACAGACAGTGGGCTGTGTTTATGACAAGCCAGCATCCCTGTCTGTCAGGTCCTGACGTCCACAGGGTTAGGTCAACTAGATTTATGAAATTGGGAAGGGGGGGTTGGCTCTACGTAGAACCAAACACCATAAATGGTACGCATGAATCAAGAAGCAAGGACTAAAAATCTCTCAATCCCTCAGTTGCACTCCCTCTCTCTATCAGCACCTATTCTCTTGGCTGCCTCTGATGTTGAAAACACAGTAGGTTTTCCACAGAGTCTGTGGCACATTTCTTTCAATTCTGCAGATTTCAGATATTCTGCTGTAGACTACCAGACTGTTTAGTTCTGAATGTTGAGGCACTTTCTCTGGCAATGTTATTTTCACCCGAATGAACAGATTTCAAATAAATGCAGTTAACAGTACAGTTGCTTAACATCAGTGTGTCCTGAATAGCACCATATTTCCTTATATACTGCATTTATGTTAAAGCAGTGCACTCCATCCTGCTACAATAAGTTTGCTCCAGCTTCTACATATTGTTCCAACAATCCATCTACAACTATTTATTTATATGACAGTCAGCTGAGGAAAGCTGAAACTCTTGTTGGTTACTTTGGCTTCATGTGTTCACCGAATCACCCCTGTACCAAGTAACCCTGGAGATGTACTTCGATTTCAGCTAAGAAAAGTGCCAAGAGGACAGGCGCCATCAATGCAGTTGACACCAAGAAGCTGTCAGCCCCTGTATTTTTACGAGGACTGAAGGATCTAAAAGTCATGGACGGCAGCCAAGTCATCATGGCCATTGAGGTGACGGGTAAGAGAAGCTCTTTTCTCTCCTCCTTCTCTTTCATGTTCATCAGGTACCAAACTATAAAATATAAAATGGTCTGAAACAGGGAGGGGCTAACAGGCCTAGTCCACTGAGAACCACTTGTTTTTTATTGGTTAAGTACACATTTATACACATGGCGGTGTGCAACACTGACTGCATAAAGCCCTGTCACTGTTTCATATTGGCCTTTATTTTAATTTAACAGAGTGGACGAGCTTCGGTCTTCAATGTTTTTAGAGAATGTTTGCTTTAGACAATGGTATTTCCTGCTTAGCCCCCCTAGAGATGATTTGTTTGGGTTTTGGTTGTTTTCTGAATTTGCATTTCCTTCTAACGTGTGACCTGAGGGGATGGGTTGACTCTGAGTATTATCGTTTATTATTATTATGTAATCTCCATCTTCCCACTTCCTGTATGTGTGTGTGTATTAAATCATCTGAAAGAATACGTTGCACAATAGATTCTAGAAAATTAGAGCTAGTTGTGATTCCTATTATATTTTTTCAGATAATGAGTTGTTTGGTTTTTTGGACAGATTAGCATTTGGAGACAGTGTTCAGGTAAACCAACAAAAAAAATCATTGTCTGTTTCTCAGATATAGCTGGTTTTAACTTTAGGAATTTAGACCACATTTTCTTCTTTTATTGTTGAAGAGTCAATCAGAAAGTTGTTTTGGTGAAAGTTCCAAATATATATACAGTATATATATTTCATTTCTTCAACCACTCTTTTCCATGCCCACTGCACACATGAAAGTTCTGTTTCAGAGATTGATTTGGCTGTCCAGTTCTGTGCAAAAGCCATAAACTTGAGAAGAAAGCCAAAAAAAAGTCTAGATGATCCTTTAGTACAGAAGGTGATTGGAAAATTAGGTTTACCATGTAAAAAATAACAACATACATATCCCTCCAAGTGTTGCAGTCATATAGAACCCTCATCCAGAGGTTTTTAATGTTGAATCGTGTGGTCACAGGGAACCTTCATCCAGATGTTTTAATGTTGAATCTTGTGGTCACAGGGAACCTTCATCCAGATTTTTTTAATGTTGAATTGTGTCGTCACAGGGAACCCTCATCCAGACATTTTTTATGTTGAATCTTGTGGTCATAGGGAACCCTTATCCAGATGTTTTTAATGTTGAATCTTGTGGTCACAGGGAACCCTCATCCAGAGGTTTTTAATGTTGAATATTGTGGTCACAGGGAACCTTCATCCAGATGTTTTAATGTTTAATCTTGTCACGTGGAACCCTCATCCATACGTTTTTAATGTTGAATCTTGTGGTCACAGGGAACCCTCATCCAGATGTTTTTAATTTTGAATCTTGTGGTCACAGGGAACCCTCATCCA
>JACXGM010028878.1:0-13872 GCA_016801145.1 Umbra pygmaea
GACAGGCGTCGAGAGTCAATGAGATTGGATTAAATCACATATATAAAATTCTGATTCGCCAGGGACGCAACGAGCTGCGCCCGGAGGCGTATCTTCAAGAAACCAATTAGAGACCAGCCTTAGGTCACATGCTTGCCAAAAGTTTAAGGACTCACATAGGGATTCATTTGTCCGGCGTCCTTCGAACATGAAACGCATGCATCATATTGTATTTACATAGAAAATAGTTAACCGATTAAAACTTTTTTTAATAAAATGCTTAGGCTGTTACTGCCAGCCTGCACATCGCACGAGTAAACTATTTTTTATTTATTTTTTATTCATATTATCTTTGTGTTTAATTATGAAATGCATTTATTCTACCTGAGTTGTAATGAGGGCGGCGCCCTTGCACCCTTTATCGACAAGCCGCTACTGCTTGCAACCAATTGTCACACAATATTTCACCCAGGAGGATCATGGGAATACAATATAAAAATTATTTGATGTTTATTCTTCAATGAACACTGCGGTGCCATAGAGTAGATCAGAATAATTGACAAGAGCAACCTTAAATGATTTCTTCAATAGATACTTGTCACAACGATACAGGAACCTAGAACAGTACAAGAATCACAGGGCTATCATAGGCTGACTGCTACGCATATTCTCAGACCAAAACTTTGGCATGAAGTAAGAAACACCAACAGGGCACTTAGAAAAACAAGAAAACAGTACCAGACTACATTTAAAGTTGCCTAACACTAGCACCGAGGTAGACTGTACATTACACCCATTCAACCAGGTTAATTGAAAACAATGACATCATTAAGATGGAACAATATTGTGTAATGCATTCCAAGATGCCAAGGAGCTTTGGATATCCAATATAAACATAAGCCTATAGGCTATGGCTGCAGCTACTGTATGTGTTAAAATAATACAATAAAACATATACAGCTGTGTGATTAACTTTGGTTCCCTCTACTCCCTGGGTACTTTTAGCGTTAATCTACCTGGACTGTCTGGAAGAAACTTTGATCAGTGTTTTTCAACCCTCTCATCTTGGCACACCAGACGTTCCACACTTTAGCTGTAGCCACTGAACTAGCGCACCGTATTCATTAATTAAAGGCCTAACAATTAGCAGATGAGTTGAATCAGGTGTGCTAGCTCAGAAATACATAAAATACATGGAACGGCTGGTGTTCCCTGAGGATGTAGAAATACATTAATCTAGAAAATATGTCACATAATTAGTTAATATATTTATTTCTTTAGACAGGTAAGTTGGCTGATAATTATTTGAAAATTTTTAGTATAGAATAAGAGTATGCTACATTATACTACCAAAACATTTTGAAGCCCAATACTCTCAATTTACTAATAATTATAAATTGGAGCGTTATTGCAAATGTCTGTAAATTACTGTATGTATTGTGTGTATGGAACATTTAGAAAAGTCTACTTCATAAACTAAAAGGGCACTACACAGGTTAGTTTAAAGTATTCAAATGTATACTTACAATAAACCATAAAGTGGGACAATTTAGTTTACTTAGTATACAAATAAAACTTAAAATAAACTTGAAGTATACTTTTTTCATAAGGGTGGGGCGAAGGTTCATCTTCCAACAGGACAAACACCCTAAGCACACAGCCATGATAACAAAGGAATGGCTACAGGACAACTCTGTGAATGTCCTTGAGTGGCCGTCAGAGCCCAGACTTGAACATCTCTGGAGAGGTCTGACAATGGCTGTGAACTGACGCTCCCCATCCAACCTGATGGAGCTTGAGAGGTCTTGCAAAAAAGAATGGGAGGAACTTCCCAAAAATAGGTGTGCCAAGCTTGTAGCATCATACTCAACTAGACAAAATGCTTTAATCCATATGGCCACATATTTATAGGCATGAATACATTCAATGGGGGCACCATCCAATGTACAAATACCTATATCATCACATTTTCTGTCATGCATTTGAAAAAGGCATATACTTTCTTTTGCCTGCATTATGTAAGGTATAAGTTTCAATTCAACAAAAGCATTCAGTATGGCTATGAACGCTGATTGAAGCTAAGAAAGTGCTTGGTCAGCCGTAGGGGAAATAGCATAAACAACAGTATCATCAGCAAATGTGATGTTTACAGTTATTAACAGCTGAAACAATAATTAATATAAATGGTAAAAAGAACTAGACAGAACAGTGTCAAAAGCCTTACATAAATAAATAAATAGAGCGGCACAATGCTTCCTTTCATTCATACCTGTCACGATGGCATGGTGTTTGTAGAAGGAGGGAGACCAAAGGCAGGCGAACGTTTGTTGTTTTAATGACAATACTCTCGTTGTTCCCGACTTGCATAATATAGACAAGAATATATATGGAGACAGCACAAACTTCAGGCGATACATCAACTGTGCACAGGACACAACTGTAAATACGCATAAGCTCAAACATATATTTACAGTCTACTTACAGTACATCTCGCAAAAAGGTGGCGAGGGCACGGCGTAGAGAATCCATACACCACGTGTAACAGGATAATAATGAATTGCGCTTTCCTCTTGTTCACCCAGACTAAAATAGGGACAAAACTACCAGCTGACTGAAATCAAGGAATAAAGACACAATCAGGGTCTACTAGCACCAGGTGAACAAGGGGATCTACCAATCTACCAATATACATCCTCAGTGCCTAACTGGCATATTACCTACTGAATCATACACTTATACAAAAATCCATAAACACATATAAAAATTGTGAAAGATTTTTAGTTGTAATGATAAATTAACAGAACAATAACCAATAAGTTAAATGCAATGTAGCATAAAAGAAAAGTCTTTACATGGAGTGTGTGACAAAAGGTCAACTAGATATCCTTTTCTTAGAATGCATAGAAATTATTGTTACATGATTTTTGGAATATTACTCTGTACTGTTTGGTCTTCTGTAAAAGCTATAGACCTTGCGAACATCATGGAGCAGAGACAAAAGTTGTACAATGTTGGGAAAGTAACTTATAAAATTATGGAAGAAGTTGATTAACTGTAGAATGCAGATATCTTTAGGAGACAAAGGGAAGGATGCCTTGAAGCTCACCACATGTGGGCTGACTGTGTTTAAATGCTAATGGACAAGATCGACTTCAAAGCTAAAGGTATCCTTACATACAGTTGCCAAATAAAAGAGAAAATGCATCTCTTGTCAGCATATGATTGGTGGGTTTAAATTCAAAACTGTTACAGTACTGACCAATTGTTATGAGTATCGAGTTTCTGTTGAGTAATGTCATGATGTCTATATAATTTGGGAGTCCTGGTGATTCGGGACTTCTATCTGGGCTAAGGATAGGAAGTCAGATTTTATAATGAATAAAGTCTTTATTTTGCTGTAATTATCATATCTCCAGGTCTCTGAGTGTAATTAATTAATTACTAAGTGCATCAAAAGTATTCGACAAAATAAACAGAAAACCATCTTTATATATATATATTTATATATGTCCATGTCACAGTTCATGTGTCCATTCCAGCCCTCCCTGGGCTGGATGTGACAATACCACTTATAATGTCATCTAGTACACGAATAGTAGCAGAGGTTGTAGTATGACCTGGTCTAAAGCCTGACTGATATGCATTCAAAATGAAATATCTATCTGAAAAAAAGTGCAACTGCTTGTTAAACCTATTTTTCAATGTTTTTCACAAGACAATAAAGCATAGAGACTGTAGTTGTGATCACTGGGATCTCCACATTTAAAAAGTGGAAGTACTAGAGTAGACTTTCAAACCTTAGGACTCATACGTGTTTAAATGGATAAGTAAAAAATGTGTGCAAGTGGCTCAGCAATAATAGCTGCCATGAGCTGCAAGAGACATAGATTTAAATCACCTGCCCCTGTAGCAGTTTTTTTATCATAAAGTGCATTAAAAACTTCCTCCAGGGGTAACCTGCTAAAATGAGAAAGATGGTTGTCTCAAAAAGGTATTGGTATCATAATCAGTCATAATCTGGTGGCTTTAAATCATTTCCACCTTTAACTAAATTCCCAGCTGTAATAACATGTTGATTGAAGTTAAGCAGTCAATGCACTTCTGCCATACAATCTTAAATGTTACTAAGTGTGTAAACATTAGAATGTTGTAATTAAAATCCAACAGTATTTCTTAGAAGTTCTCCAAAATTACATTCTCAGGTAAGTAATATCGCGTTTTTTACTTTTTAGCTGCACGTTTTACTACTAGGTTACATTAGTCCTTCTATTACATTTCACCTTCATGTTTCGTTGCGGCAGATTCAATGCGAGGATTCATGTGATCATGGAACATTCCTGAAATTCCATACATTCCATAGCTTTTCAAATTATTTTCATTTTATTTATTGCAACCCCATTTTCCTCCCCTCCCAATTTCCACTGACCCTGCCTTGTCGGAAGGCCAGAGAACCCATAGTCAGGCTCGGACCACTGACTATCATGACTTAAACTGTCCTGCAATGCATATTAGCTTATTAGCAATTCAAATTATTTTCTAACGGTTATGGTTAAGGTTAGGGTTAATGTTAGAATTGACATTACTAAAGGTTAAGGTTAGGCATGACATGTTTAGAGAACCATGTGCATCACGCAAGAATGGAGAAAAAAACAAACACAGCGTTAAGATTCACAAACTTAGATGGCCATCCACGATCCTGAATCCCGCCCTAGCAAACATTTACACAATTTAACACTGGCTAGAATCATGATCATTGACAGTGTTTCAAATGTTTATATTTCACAAATTTTGCCCTGTCTCAAACATTCATATTCCACGTAATTGGGTGTTACAGTTTAATTCCCTCTAAACTTAATTCATGAGAATTAAAAGAGGGCTGTTAAAATCTTTCCATCCAAATATATTTATCTTATTCACTTTCTTGAGGTAAAACAATCAATGATGTCATCATAGTTTCCCACATGATGATTTATACCCTTGATGGCCAGACCACTCAAACAATCCTGTGACATGGAAGACCTCAGCTAGCTTTACATGAGCTTTCATTTTGAAAAAGCTCCTCTCTCTATTCTTCTAGGCTCTGAGCTGATTGTATGTGATGCTGGTTGTATCGGGTCTGTGTTAGTATATTTTATGTATTTATTTTATCTAGTTACAGAGCCGCCTTTTCCTTTAGTCTGATTGTGTGTGGAATGATTACACTCACCAACTTTACTTCCGCAATTTAACTTACATGCACCCAATCTCCACACAAGGAATCACTGGAGGGCGACGTGGCAATTTAAATAATCAGATTTCTGCTACCTTGTTCTGGAGATTCCGCCCAAAGTCAGAGAAGCTATAGTCAGGCTCCAACCACTGACAATCATGACGTAGCTTGTCCTGAAAAAAAATATATTTGGCCTGGGACTTAGCGATGAAGCGGCCGCCGGGGGAGGGTGTTGGTGGCACGGCATTGTCCGTCTGTCACTTGCCCTCTCGGTTTCTCCGTAGCTCATCTAAATATAGGGATCACCAAGGAACGCTCTCTCTATTTCGCTTCAGGTGCTGCAGCCAGGACTTTAACTGGCCGACCAACCACCAAATTAAAATATATAACTCCCGAACATCCCGATGGCCAGTCTGTCCCAGACTAGTTAAAGATACATGTGGATCAACTGACTGGCTGATGATCCAGCATCAACTCCAGTGACAAACTTACAGTGCCTTGCGAATGTATTCGTCCCTCTTGAACTTTTCGACCTTTTGCCACATTTCAGGCTTCAAACATAAAGATATGAAACTGGATTTTTTGTGAAGAATCAACAACAAGTGGGGCACAATCATGAAGTGGAACAAAAATTATTGGATATTTCAAACTTTCAAAAATTCTTCCAGAATGGTCCTGTATTTGGCTCCATCCATCTTCCCATCAATTTTAGCCATCTTCCCTGTCCCTGCCGAAGAAAAGTAGGCCCAAACCATAATGCTGCCACCACCATGTATGACAGTGGGGATGGTGTGTTCAGGGTGATGAGCTGTGTTGCTTTTAAGCCAAACATAACATTTTTCATTGTTGCCAAAAAGTTCCATTTTGGTTTCATCTGACCAGAGCACCTTCTTCCACATGTTTGGTGTATCTCCCAGATGGCTTGTGGCCAACACTTTTTATGGATATCTTTCAGAAATGGCTTTCTTCTTGCCACTCTTCCATAAAGGCCAGATTTGTGCAGTATACGACTGATTGTTGACCTATGGACAGACTCGCCCACCTCACCGTAGATCTCTGCAGTTCATCCAGAGTGATCATGGGCCTCTTGGCTGCATCTCTGATCAGTCTTCTCCTTGTATGAGCTGAAAGTTTAGAGGGACGGCCGGGTCTTGGTAGATTTGCAGTGGTCTGATACTCCTTCCATTTCAATATGATCGCTTGCACACTGCTCCTTGGGATGTTTAAAGCTTGGGAAATCTTTCTGTATCCAAATCCAGCTTTGAACTGCTACACAACAGTATCTCGGACCTGCCTGGTGTGTTCCTTGTTCCTTATGATGCTCTCTGTGCTTTCAACGGACCTCTGAGACTATCAGAGAGCAGGTGCATTTATACGGAGACTTGATTACACACAGGTGGATTCTATTTATCATCATTAGTCATTTAGGTCAACATTGGATCATTCAGAGATCCTCACTGAACTTCTGGAGAGAGTTTGCTGCACTGAAATTTAAGGGGCTGAATAATTTTGTTCGCCCAATTTGTCAGTTGTTTATTTGTTAAAAAGATTGAAATATCCAATAAATTTTGTTTCACTTGATTGTGTCCCACTTGTTGTTGCTTCTTCACAAAAAAGTTTTATATCTTTTTGTTTGAAGCCTGAAATGTGGCAAAAGGTTGAAATGTTCAAGGGGGCCAAATACTTTCGCAAGGCACTGTAAGCATAGCACTATACAGTAGATGTCATAAGTTAGAGATAGTTGATGGATGGAGACAGAATGTATGAAATGGTGTTCGCTATTTATTCCTGAACACTTGAAGGAAACTAGGTTGACTTCAGCCATTCATATACTAGGGCGACATTGAAGGCCAAAACAATAATGTAGGTTACAAGCCTAATTACACTCAACTATACATAATGTGGTACAACACAGACTGAGTACATTTACATGATCTTGGGTAGATTTCAACCTCCTCAGGACTAATAACTTAAGGCACCTTAACGTAGAGCGACACAGATAAATAGTCTCTGAAGTTAATCAGGTTTATCTCCACAGAACTGAAGACTCAGACTACATTAAAGCTGTACTGGGTGAGGAAGAAGAATATAAGTTTTGCAACAGTAACACCGATGACAAGGAATAATATCCACAATGAGGCACACACCTTCTGGAAAACAGAGTCTTTATAGCCTACTTGATACAAATTAGTTTGCCCTATTAATTCCAGAATGACCAATATATTGAATTGTCCAGAATAAACCAAATAGTCCATGTATACATAAATCAAATACAATATCAGATTTATGCCACAACATATAAATGTACAAGTCCCTGAGATGTCCTGACAGAAGATAACCATACAATTATTACTGTACTTTCACCAGCTGCATCAAGTCCATTCAAACAGGCTGCCCCAGATTTCTTTTATACATTTTAAAATATAAAATACTATTTATACTATGGTTTGTTTGAATACTTGATGGTTATTAGAGATGTATATATTTATTGCCCTAGTACGCCCAGCTAATCAAAATTCTAAATTAAATACAGTATGTAAATCAATTGTCAATGTCAATCTAGTACTTTCCATCTTATATTAGTCCAGGGTTGTAACTAAATCTTAGCCTATAAGGAGTGCCCTAACGCCTATATTGTCTGAACTACAGTAGACCCCGCAGATGTTGTGTCACATTTTGTCACATTGTGTGGAACAGAAGAGTCAAATGTAGGTGGCTGACATTCTAATATTTATTTGTTCAAAATGTCTCCAGGCTAACAGTGCAAAGGCGACAGACAAGCCCAAAATTGACTAAATAATGTAAATACACACAGGCATTAACAACCTGGAATAGCAGTCCAAGGCTGTAGATACTACAGACTAATGTCCTTAAAAAATGATAATACAGGAGAAGACCTAGTAGGCTAAATCCGCTATATGGAAGATATACATAATGTGACAACAGACACACAGAACAATATCCCACAACACTTCATCAGCAAAAAGGGCTATATATATGAATGGCGTGGCACAGCTGAATTCCTTTGCCGCTAGTTAGAGGGTGTGGGAAGAGGAACAGTGGCATCAGTAGACCAGTGACCCTGAGTGCCGGATCATGTTTGCGCCAGTAGAAGGAGCTCCAGGATCAGCACTGCTTACAGTACCCCCCTGACGCGCAGCTCCAGCAGGCAATCACCCAGCACCACTCCTCAGGACCGTACCTCTCCCAATCCATGAGGTACTGGAGACCACCCCAGCACCGTCTCGATTCGAGAATGGACTGCACAGTGTAGGCCAGGTCACCCTCGACTCCCAGCCTCACGGAGAGGGCCTTTCACCACCAGACTGAGGAGAGAGACAGGAAACAGAGGGTGAATACACAGGGTGGGAAGCAAAGTCAACCTGTTTGACATTTCTATAACCATCCCCAGGATTTTAAATGGCCCCATAAACCCCCGGCCAGTCCTGGCATTACAATCTGAGAAATCTACCCACTTCTTGATTGACCCGTTCAACCTGCCTGTTCGCCTCTTGATGGTACCCGGACGTCAGACTGACCGTACCCACAACCTGTCCATAAAGGCTTTCCAAATGCAAGATGTAAATTGAGGACCATGGTCAGAAACAATGTCCTTCTGGACCTCATATTGCTGGAAGTCACGCGCGAATATAGCCTCCGCAATGTGTAGGGCAGTGGGTACCCCGGGCAGAGGGAGGAAGCAAAAAGCCTTGAAGAACCTGTCCACAACCACCATGTTCGCAGTGTTACCGTCAGAAGGAGGGAGATCAGTGATATAATCAATTGGCAGGTGCAAATATGGTCGTTGCGGCAGAGGAAAAAAAAAAGATTTCTCTACACTTTCCTCTGGGCACAATTCAAACAGGTAGAGACATACATTAAATCCTCACGTCATTGGCTAAGGTCGGCCTCCAGTACTTGTACTCAAGACAGCTGATTGTACGACTGATACCTGGATGACCAGAGGAGGAAACTGTATGAGCCCAGCAGATGGGTTTGTCTCTCAGTGAGACTGGAATGTACTGAAATCCAACAGGATACTGCGCAGGAGCTGGATCTGTGCGCAACGCCCATTGAACCTCAGCATCCAAATCCCACATCACAGGCGCTACTATACATGATTCAAGAATAATGGGACTGTCATCTACTGGGCACTTTATCAGTCAAACTGGCAAAAAAGGGCATCAGCCTTACCATTCTTGCTGCCTGGAATATAGGACAGATTATAGGTAAACCGGGTCAAAACATGGACCATCTCGCCTGGAGAAGGTTTCAGCCTCTTCGCTGACCAAATGTACTCCAGGATATGGTGGTCGGTCCAAATGAGGAAAGGGTGCTTCTAACCAGTGCCTCCATGCCTTTAGTGCATTGACAATGGCCAGCAACTCCTGATCACCAACATTGTAGTTCTGTTCGGCAGGTTTCAACTTCCTTGAGAATAAGGTACAGGGACGGAGTTTCACCAGAGAGCCAGACTGTTGTTAAAGCACTGCCCCCACTCCGCTCTTGGAAGCATCCACCTCCACCACAAACTGCAATGCCGGGTCAGGTCAGAATAGGCACGGATGAGAACAGGGTCTTCAGTGAAATTAAGGCCCTGTTTACCTCAGAGGTCCACCGCAGCCTACTCGGTCCACCCTTTAGCAAGGACGTGATTGGAGCTGCCACCTTGCCAAAACCACGAATGAACATCCGGTAATAGTTAGCAAACCCTAGGAAGCGCAGTAACGCTTTCACTGTTGTTGGAGTCGGCCAATTACGTACAGCCTCAATGCAATCCACCTCCATCTCCACCCCTGTTAAGGAAATGGGATATCCCAGAAAGGAGACAGCTTTTTGGAAATATAGGCACTTTTCAGCCTTAACGTAGAGCTCATGCTCCAATAGTCTCTCCAGCCTTTTTGCGAACCAATTGAACATGTTTTTCACATGTAGCCATGTACACCAGGATGTCATCAATGTACACAACCCCACTCCGCCCCCACATGTCCCAAATGATATCCTTTACAAATGCCTTAAAGACTGAAGGAGCATCCATGACACCATACGGCATGACTAGGTACTCGTAATGACCCGTAGTGGTACTGAAAGCTATCTGTGCTCATCTCCTTCCCGGAAACGCACCAAAGTGTAGGCACTTCTCAAATCCAATTTTGTAAAGAAGCAAGCGCCATGCATAGTCTCAGTGACAGAGGAAATCAGGGGAAGGGGAAAAGTATACCCATTGTTGGGGAGTAGTTAACTACAAGTAGCGACGCTACTAACTTAACTATATTTTTCAGTCGCTCTGCAGTAGCTCAGTTGCTTTTAAACAGAATAGCTTTTCCAGTAGTTAACTTCTCCGGTCATGTCGGCGGATATAAAGGGTTTTCAATTTATAATCAATTTATATTATTATTTTAATATTTATATTCAGAGGTTGAATTGGGATTTGGTATGTGGGAAATGTTTTTGAAAAATAAACCATTTGTCTGCACAACCTGGATGTGCCCTCTCCCCTGCAATACCAATGAACACCAAAATGACCAGCTAAAGGGAGTTCACACCTAAACAGTTATCAGTTAATTGAAAACAAAGATTGAAATGTATTCCTTAAGGTCAATGGTTATTTATGATCTCCTTTACCTGTTCATAGGTTTTAATTAAAAACTTCCCAAAACGGATGAACCTAGCCTTGTACTTTTACTTTGGATTATTTATAATGCTGAACATTTGACACAAAATGTGTTAGAGCAATGTTAACACATCAATTGGGCTGTCCCTTATTAATAATTTTAAGAGGATGGTGATTTGACTACTGTCTCATTGGGGGGAAAATGCCCTCTCGAACGTGCGTCTATTTTGCTCACTTAATTCGCGCGTCCTATTTGCTGTGGACATGCGAGTGGATTCAAATTGTTCCAAGTGTCCAACTAAACATGATAGAAGCAAATTTCACACTCAATTTTAGCGTTTGGTCTGAAAGTAGCATTAAACCTACCTTGACGCGCAATGCGCGAGCGGTGCGCGATGGTCGACTGACAACGAGATTAAGCAGCTGA
Organism: Umbra pygmaea; assembly: GCA_016801145.1. Lineage (NCBI taxonomy): Eukaryota > Metazoa > Chordata > Actinopteri > Esociformes > Umbridae > Umbra > Umbra pygmaea. The sequence continues at coordinate 11,230 of JACXGM010028878.1, forward strand.
ACAAGAATACAGCCGTGTTCCGATTGTTCTCATCTCAGCTCCGCCAAGACAAAATAGACATGCCATTTAAAAAAATATTTCATTTATTGTCAGAAATATCATGTTTTCAAAGCATCACTTTCATCAAATGTTTTGTGACATATTTCCAGTAGGCAACTGACTGCAAGCAGGCACATCCGGACACAAACGAGCAGGCTTATGTGCCGGAGCTAAGCCCTGGAGAGCTCTGGCCCAATTTAACCACTGTTTTATTTATTATTATTTATTTATTTATAATGATTGACAGAAAAAGAGTAACAGAGATAGTGTCCAGCAACATATGTACCAATACAATTTTTACAATTTTTGTCCCCCCCAACATAATCCCTGACCCCAAAGCCACCCTCCCCGGCTACCCATCCCCAGCCCACCCACCTTCCCAAACCCCCCACCCCACACAAAACATCTAAACAACCTGACAAAACACTAACATAAATACAAATATATTCAATAACAGAAATAAATTACACCTGGTGGACTAGCTGCTTCATATCTTCTGACTCAGATCAAAGGGGAGCCTCTGCAAGCCATTAAAGTAGGAATTAAAATCTGCCATTTTTCTATGAATTTTGCTTGTGATCACCTCATGGAATACTTAATTTGATCAATTAACCACTGTTTATATTAATATTTTACTGACATCTAACTTGGAGAGTGACGTGAACACAAGTTTTTACCAGATTGCTGTTCCCGCAGTTCACTCTCATTGTTTTATTTCTCTCTTTTCGTGACCAGAAGGATAATTCCGCTTCATCCTCTCATCAAAGTTGTAAACATTGACACTGGTGACATGCATTTCCTAAAAGATTATACTTCTTCATTCTGAATGATTCATTTTACCGACTCAAATAAAGGAAATGACTTGAAAGATTTGTTCTTTTTGACTCGAAAAGATCTGAGTAAATAGTCCAACTTCCCATCACTATTTGATAGGGTGGCGGCAAGGGCCTTGCGTAATTTGAGGGGCCCTACGCAACTTGCAGATACATCTAATATACGGCATGGCTGTGGGTCCCCCAGGACAGGTTTGAGAACCACCATGGAATAATTCAAGTGAATTGCTATGTCAACATGGATATGAGAAGGGCAAACATGAGGAATGGTTTGTCATGACATGAATTTACATTTAATTTTCAAATGTTTTACACTGAATGGAAAGTGGAAAATAAAAACTAAACACAGTTTGCCCATTATTTTCAAACTTGACAGGAATTATGCATACACCATTACAAAAAATATAATGCAATATACTCATTTCAGTTTGGCATTTGCACCCAAAATAATTTCGATTATTCCATTATGTCCGTAGACCCGAGCCATGTCAGCAGTGGCATCAGACTGAGGAAGGGAAAACTAAGTTTATATCGCTCTAATGTGTGGAGGGGTGCTAACAACCATGAATAAATAGGAGAGTGACCCGTAGAGACAAGGTATTTGTGCTACTCCACTGCATAAAGTTTTTCCAACATTCCAGATGCCAGGATATTATACAAATGTTTTCAAAAAGTAAAAAAACATATAGAGGCCTACACATATCATAATTATTTCAGTTTTAAAACAAGCTGGACACTGGACATCTCAATGAGATTTTCCATTCAGTACATTTTGTAAATACTGTTTCTCATATCATTGCAAAGCCTTGGAAATGCCATGAGTTGAACAGAGATACTGTAGAGTCCCTTCATCCATCTGGGCCCGGTTCCCCAAAATGTTCTTATCGTTAAGTAGTTCTTAACCTATACCTTAACCTCTCTCTTAACCTTATGGCACGGTTCCCGAAACGTTCGTACGCTAAGTATATCTTCTGTAAGTCACACTTTCGTAAGGTTGGTCTGGACCATTCGTAAGCTCTCTCTTAGCGTTGTTTGAGCTCAAGCCGCTAGTCGCCGCCACTACAACAATGATTTTATGGACATTTTATAACTATAATAAAATATGTTCGCAAGGATACAGGCCTATTTAGGAAATTGACTTTATTTGATATCAGAACTAATATGTGGTAATTAGCCTAGGCTATTCCGTAATGTAATTAAAGCGTTTAAATTGGCAATCACTTTTGATAATTAAAGTCTGGCAAACAATTTGGCTCTAAATGGCTAAGATCTAGAAATGGGTAAGCAATGGTGTCCAGTAAGAGACCAACTATGGCAGTGATCTAACGTGCCCTTGTATTGAATCAAAGACGACTCAGAGTCTGCGGCCATGTCAATTGTTTAATTCTGCAAAATTTTTGACATGTTGCCTGACGTGGCTATATTAAAAAAAGTCGCCTCCCAAGACAAGTCATTATGGAGCTGCTGGACCTTCTCAGACCTGCGCTTGCCAGGCTAACGCGGCGGAATTTTGCTTTAAGCCCTGAAGTCCAGCTGCTTGCAGCGCTAAGGTTTTTAGTTCAAGCTTCATCAAGGTCGTGGGAGAAAGAGCCTACAATGTTGCACACGTTCGCACACGCAACGTTGTCGAGTGTGCAATTGGAATCTGGAAGCTGCGCTTTCGGTGCCTGCACAAGTCGGCAGGAGGACTGCGCATGAAGCCTCACAACTCTAGCGCAGTTACGGTGGCAACGGCCATACTCCATAACATGGCTGTGCGAGGAGGCGCAAC
>JACXGM010028879.1:0-13867 GCA_016801145.1 Umbra pygmaea
AGGTGCTGATCCGACTGTTGACCCATCGGTTATACGTGAAGGCAGAGAAGTGTTTGTTCCATCGGAGGGCTGTCTCGTTCCTGGGGTATCGCATCACTGACTCGGGAGTGGAGATGGAGATGGATAAGGTGAACGTAGTGCGCTCCTGGCCTAGTCCCTCTATGGTGAAGGAGGTACAATGATTCCTAGGGTTTGCAAATTTATTCATTCATTCCTTCAGCACTGTGGCAGCGCCGTTGACGGCCCTGCTGAAGGGGGGTCTGCAGCGCTTGTCTTGGTCCACCAGGGCGGAGGAGGCCTTCCGGTGCCTGAAGGACTGGTTCACATCCGCGTCTATTCTCAAACACCCTGACCCGGACCTTCCCTTCGTTGTTGAGGTGGACGCCTCGGAACGGGGTCTTGGTGCCATCCTTTCCCAGCGACAAGGTACTCCACCGAAACTGTTTCCCTGTGCTTACCATTTCAGGAACCTCAGTCCGGCCGAGCAGAACTATAATGTGGGAGACAGAGAGCTGTTGGCAGTGGTAGAGGCTCTCAAACGTTGGCGTCACTGGCTAGAGGGGGCTAAGCAGCCGTTTGTAGTGTGGACGGACCACCGCAACCGGGAGTACCTGAAGGCGGCCCAACATCTCAATTCCCGACAGGCCAGTTGGGTACTGTTCTTGACTCGGTTTGACTTTACTATCTCCTACCGCCCAGGCTCTAAGAACCAGAAGGCCGATGCGCTGTCGCGCCTACATGATGGAGAGGAGAGGTGCATAAAAGACACGGCAGTGATACCACCCACACACATTATCACGCCCATCCAATGGAAGGTGGATGAGGACATCAGACAAGCACAGGTACAGAACCCTGCCCCGCCGGAATGCCCTCCTAGTCTTCTTTTGTGCCTCAGGACTGTGTCTAGGGACAGGCTCATCGTGTGGGCTCACATGTTGATGACGTCAGGCCATTTCAGCATAACACGCACCATGGACTCTCTCCGTGCGAAGTACTGGTGGCCACAGATGGTGCAAGACGTGCGCAGGTACATCTCGTCATTCTCCACCTGTGCTCAAAGCACTAGTCCTCGACATCACCCATACGGTAAGCTTCTCCCGCTACCTACATCTCAACGACCCTGGTCACACCTATCGGTGGACTTTATTACCGACTTGCCTAATTCCAGGGGACACAAGACAGTATTGGTTGTGGTGGATCATTTCTCTAAATCCTGCCGATTGATCCCTCTTCCTGGATTGCCCACTGCTATGCAAACTGCCGAGGCCCTGTTCACATATGTTTTCAGGATGTATGGTCTGCCAGAGGATATCGTCTCTGTTCGGGGGTCGCAGTTCACGTCCAGGGTCTGGAAGGCGTTCATGGGAAGGTTGGGGGTGGTGGTCAGCCTGACCTTGGGGTACCACCCTCAATTGAAAGGGCAAGTGGAACGGACCAACCAGGAGATCGGGAGATTTCTCCATTCCTACTGTAGTAACTGTCAGGAATGGTGGGCGGACATACTACCCTGGGCGGAATATGCCCAAAACTCACCAAGGCACTCAGCTACTAACTTAACACCTTTCCAGTGTGTGCTAGGCTTCCAGCCCCCCGTTGTCCCGTGGCATCCCAGTACGGAGCATATACCCGCGGTGGATGAGTGGTTCCGCCGGGCTGAGGCTCTAGCCTTCTTTATGCGCGGCTATGCCCACCGGTTGCATTATGGAGATCCATGGTTGCTTACATGGTTGAGAGCCTGTATTCTCCCTTTGGCTTTTCTGTTTTTCCATATCTGACGACGGTTGGAATCAATACCTCATTTACCTGCACTTGTCTCCTCGCCTACCTATTCCTGACAATAAAGTAAAAGTACGAGAGGACTTACAGTATATCTCTTTAATGTATGCCAATTCACCATCTGGAAGTAAAAAGACTAACACCTCCACTCCACAGGTTAAGAAAATAGGAAACATTTTATAATATTTTTAAAGCATAGCTCAATATAGCTGCAGGTGATACATCATGTCAGTGGAACTAATATAAAACCAAAAAAAATTGCATTTAAGAATGGTTGAGAAATAAGAATGTAGTCTTTAGGTCTGTGTGCATGTGTATGTGGTGAGTGTATTTTTGTGTATGTAAGTGTATAGATGAGGTTTCATTGGATTAAGGTCTATTGTATTCTGATTTAACTAGCCTGAGGGGCTTTTCATTTTGGGACGATTTAAGGTATTTTCTGTGCAAATGAAATTATTCCCTTCCATTGGCAAGTGGGATTTTCAAATGAGCTGCTTTCTCTCTATCAAAGAGATGCAGCTCTGTTTTATTGTGTTGTGTATAAATAGTGGTGCGTTCTGTATAGGAACTGGCTAAATAGTAAATGACTGAATCTTGAATCATCGCATGTAAGAGTGGTTGTTGTTAAAATGTACATGATGAAACATTATTTTTTAACGCAATTTCACATTTCTTTTGTGGTATTGTGGTGGTTAGTTGCCTGCATGTATTGGCAGTCGAATCACTGTCATATTTCAAATAGCCAAGAAGGCATTAAGGTGGGTGTCCCAAATGGCTTCTTATTTACTATGTATTGTAGCATACTACGTTTGAACGTGGTCCCATAGCACTCCAGTCAAAAATAGTGCATTATATAGGGTGTTATTTGGGCATCCGTCTAGGTCTACCAGTAGAATGTAGATCTGGTGGGTAGTAATGGCCTTGCACAGCAGGGCTGTTGAAATAGAGGCCTGGCTGCTTCCATGGGGCAGACCCTACAGCTCCATTGTTATGCATTGTGGCGATGACATGTGGCTTTCAAGAGCTTTCTAGCACTTCTTAAATGGACCTGTGTTTTCAACCAGATCTATCCATCTAACTTCAGTGTTCAACGTGTATTCGTGGGGAATAAACATCTATAGGATAAGTGAATATTGTATGCCTGCATTACATGTACATCTGCAGTTAAAAATAAAGTACAATATAAAATAAGTAAGTAAACAGATTTTTTAAAATCCTAGCCTCTTAAAGCCGTCTGATGTCAGAAGGTTAGACTGAAACGCTACATGGGTATCAGCCTGGTTGTGATCAATACATGTTGTTTTGGGCAGGTTAGCGCTTATAACGGCCAGTCTGCACCTTTCAGTTTTTCAGATTTTTTTATATCTATAATGGCGGTTTGACATTTATTAGTACTCCCGGACTGGGGGAAGCCTTAGTAACAATATAAAAAATGCACTGCCCTCCCCAACATGAAAAAAATGTATGTTGTATATAAAAAAAAGTTGCAATACCCTCCGCCCTCAATAAAAGTTATCGACCAGAGTAATAACAATGACAAATGAAGCCTATTTCTGCCCATACATGTGGATGATGTCCACTGGTATGAAAAGAGTTCCACCCTACTACACATTCCCTGTGAATAGTTCAACCTGCCTACATCCCCCTTGTCTGTAAAAAATATTTTTTCAAGGAAACATAGCCATGGCAACAATGCAATCTGCCGGTGCTGGAGTCCCCCCAAGTTATGTCCTCAGCCCCTTCTGACAACCTTTTGAATGTGACTTTTAGTGATTAAAATTGTAATTCATTATTGTTTCATGATTTCAGGTAAACAGAATACCACCCATGCTAGAAACTAATTTAAACATTTTTGGATGCAAGATTTTTCATTTACAATGACTTTATCCATAACTGCAGCATTAAACACGTTATTTCAATAGAACCTTCCAGGAACGGCAACAATACGATATATACAACCATTTCACATACATAAAAAGAGTCACATCATGTGTTTTTTTTTAATTGAGGTACTTTAACTTTTATGGAATAAGGAACAGAGTGTACACCATATAGCTGAGAAAGACAAATGGTTGGAGGGGGAATTGAACCGGTGTTTCAGGAGCAGAGAAAGACCATGCATCAGATCACTGAAATTGGCAAGTTACCACTCGATCACGTGAACTCACCAGAGCAAAATAAAAAGTTTCTTTAAAGGGGCATTTTGGGGTCCGCGTGACGTAGTGGGCTAAGTCATTTCATTGCAGGACAAACTACGTCATGATAGTCAGTTGTCTGAGCCTGACTATGGGTTATTTGACTTTCCCCGGACCTCTAGCACGAGGCAGCGCAAACTGGCACAGCGTGGACAACAAATATTTTTACTGTGTAGTGCAGTCACACCATTTTGTAAGAAGAAAAACTAGTAGTGTATATCAGAGTTCACCTAATATGGTAACCCACAGCCTGTCCCAACAAATAGAACATTTTACATTACTACGATTGGTTCACAATTCTAAAAGAAAATACTGTGTTATAATATAACATGTAAAAACCAAGCTGACAAAATTACAATGCAATTGCTGTTTTATAACAGTCATTATAGACATAAAAAAGTGGTGAATTAAACGACTCAGAGCATGCTGGGATACAGGAACAATCGCTAACAATTTTGCATGTTTGAAAAAAATGTATGTAACAGGAAGAAAAGAGTGCAAGTTATCAATTTCATGAACAAATCCTGGTCATACACAATTAGCCATAACATGATGACCACCTAACTAAAATTGTGTACGTCCCCCTTTTTCGGCCAAAATGCACTGTGGTTAGGACACCTTTCTATCAGAACCAGTATTAACTTTTTCAGGAAATTGAGCAATAGTAGCTCTTCTGTTGGATCGAACCACAAGGGCCCGCCTTCGCTCCCCGCATGCATGAATAAACCTTAAACGCCCATGACCCTGTTGCCAGTTTACCACTTTTTCTTCATCAAATCATTACGCTTGCCAATATTTCCTGCTTCTCACAAATAACCTTTGAGCACAAAATGAAGAATCAGGAAAAATGGGCAAGTGTAAGGATTTGACTAGTGCTTGTTTTTATTTCATAAATATATTCTGGTCATATGTATATATATTTTGATTGCCTATCCCATTAATTTCAGTCAAAATTCCTCAACTGCCATAACTGAAGTATTACCACAACACCTTATTTACATTATCTAACTGATTCTTCAGCACATGTACCTCTATCTGAAATCATCTACAGTATATTCTGGTCCAAACATATTGTATATAGTACAATGTACTTTGTACAAGGATATAGAAAAAAAACTAGGACACAAAATCCTCAGCCTACAGTACATGTGAAGTCATCAAGTTTCACAAGGTAAATTTATCTAGCTGTGTAAGAGGAGAATTTTTAAAAGTACCAGGTTTCCAGATTTTAAGTCTTCAACAGTCTTTAACCTCACATTTGGGCCTGGATGTATTATATGCTGTTTCAATGTACAAAAACCTATAGAATACCTCAGTGAGCCATGAAATTCCAAGTTTAGGATGGGACGTTGTGATGACAAGACAGAAATCTTTACGTCTTAAAAAATTATTAGTGATGGTTTTAAATCACAGACTGCATCTTTAAGGTATGGAAAAACACTTTGAACATCTATCAATATCTGCTCATAGGAACAGTGTGTAAAGACATCCAATGGTTCTATCGAACAAGGACAACCGTGACTTTACACTAAACTAAGTGATTGGTATAACATAGAGGCTTTGCGAAATTAAACAAAACATTAAACTGGCCCTTCAGTTCACCAGATCGTATCATTTGGAGTATCATTTAGCATGCAAAGCCCATTCCCACACTACTTCTGGCCAATTATATGTGAAACAAATCTCACTGACCTAGAAATCTCTTGGGGGCAACATGAGACAAACCCCCAGGGTGAAATTACCCTTTATCTTCTGATTGGCTAAGTTGAGGCAGCAGTATTCTACACTGCATCACACTGTTGGCTTGCCTCTGTGTGAAAGCAAGGTTTCGGTCAATCTCAGGATACAACTGTATTTATTTAAGACTCTGACAATTTTAGTTTGACAATTCATGTACAAGCTGAATGATGTGGAGTGTGTTGAGTTTGAAGGTGGAGAATGTTATGGATGAAAGTGAAGGGTAATGAGGATGAAGTTGGTGTGTGTTGTGGTTGAAGGTGGAAGGTGGAGGGTGTTCTGGATGAAGATGGTGTGTGTTGAGGTTGAGGGTGGAAGATGTTGAGGATGAAAATGGTGTTAAGTTTGAAGGTGGAGCATGTTGAGGATAATGGTGGAGGGCGTAGGGGATGAAGGTGGAGGGGATTGAGGATGAAGGTGGAGGGTGCTGAAGATGAAAGTGCAGATTGTTGAGGATAATGGTGAAGGGCGTAGAGGATGAAGGTGGAGCATGTTGAGGAGGAAGGTGGAGGGCGTTGAGGATGAATGTGGAGCATGTTGAGGATGAAGGTTGAGCATGTTGAGGATGAAGGTGGAGCATGTTGAGGATGAAGGTGGAGGGCGTTGAGGATGAATGTGGAGCATATTGAGGATGAAGGTGAGGGTGTTGAGGATAAAGGTGGAGCATGTTGAGGATGAAGGTGGAGGGCGTAGAGGATGAAGATGGAGGGGATTGAGGATGAAGATGAAGGTGTTTGGAAAAACAAATGAGGGTGCTTAGCGTAGAATCAGTGTGTGCTGCATGACTTCTGTTTGATTGGCCAGTCAGCTGACAGTTGGATCTGGTTCTCATTAAGCCCTCTACCCATAATCCCTCAGTCCCATTTCAAACCCCATCCACACCTCTCCTCTCTTCATCCTCTCTTCTCCATCCAAGGAAACGGCAGCACGCTGTCTGTCAGAAGATATGTCCGTCTCTCCCTCTCTGTCTCACTCTCACACCCCTTCTCCACTCCCCTCTCGCTTTTTTTTTATCAATGAATATGCCACTCTTGACACTAAAGACTTAACATCAAATGAGCTTGGAAATCCATTTTCACACTACGGCTGCCCATTCTGGAGGCTTTGTTTTCAGAGGGCGAGAGGGAACCGTGGAGCTCAGAGACGTAAAGTTGTCTTTGTTCCTTTGCCCTCTGGCCCAGCGTGCCCGAGCGGACCGTACCACGGGGATACAGAGCGGGAGGATCAAACGCTGCACCCCCCCTCCCTGCAACGAAAAGACCCGTTACCTGGCCCCCGAAGATGGCCCCTGGCACTCGCAATTAAATCAGCTAGTGAGGAAATTTCCTCGTAACGTCAATCAAAATAATTTACCCTGGCATGGAGGCTTTTCTTAAAGGCGCACCGCTGCTTTTCTGAGGAGGCCCTGTCCACTTAATTCAAAGCTCTTTATTCAAATCAGGCTGAGGAAGAAGAAGTGCCTGCAACCGGGATTCTTATCCTCCTCTGCTGCCTGCAGTTGTCTTCAAAAATAATGTGAAAGGAAAAAAAATCGAGTGAGAGAGAGAGAGAGAAGAGAGACGCCCGGTGAGGCTGTGTGTGTGTCATTTGAATAATACGCTGGACACTTTCAATCTCCCAGAACATAAGAGGAGGGTTTTAAGGCTCAGAGAATTGGGGTGTGGGGAGGCACAGTGCCCCTGGTCGTCTTGACAGAGAAGCTCACTTAAAAAGAGACGTGCTGAAGTCACATGGAGGTTAAACTAAAAGTTACTGTGACCAAAGCGGTGGGTTGAATTTAAAACAACAACAAGCAGCGCGACTGTAGAGCGAGATTGTGTGTGTGTTGCTATTTTGCCGGTGTGTGTTTTCACATCTATTGATATGGTTTTTTCAGCCTGTACATTTTTCACTAAGAGTCCCAACCATAAAGCTAGTGTTATTATGCCAAGCAGTTATCAAATAATCTCCCTCAGGTTGAGACGCTGCGCTGTGTACCTTGACCACTAGATAATGATTATAAAACACCAAGGGTGCCAAGCCTCAGAGATCTTCACACTGCCCACCGTTCTACGTGGAGGATCCAGTATGTTGATTTCTGAGTAATGACTACAACAAATCCCATAGAACATTTATACGGTTCCTGGAACCCAACCTTAGCCTCTTCCTTTTATTCTGTATGTATTTGTTCTCTCTCTCTCTTCTCTCTCACCTGTAACATTCACACAAGCTCTCCTGTCCCATTTGCTAAGACTTCTACAGCCTCTTCTTTGTGCATTCGTCCAAACCTACAGTCGGACGAAAGCTATTGTTCTATTATGCTCAGTCCTCATGGCATAAATCATAATACGTCATTCGTCGGTTCCCATTCTTTTCATGTTGAATCTTAGTAACCGCAGGGTGCTTCTTGAGGCTTTGTGTTACTCTGATAGACAGCCACTGTATTGTTACCTGATTCAGACAAAGGTGGGTTTTCATGTTTTTTTGTAATATGTTCTGTGTGTGTGTGTGTGTGTGTGTGTGTGTGTGTGTGTGTGTGTGTGTGTCTGTCTGTGTGCAAGCATGGATGCATTTGTATGTGTGAATGCAACTAGATCGCACAGTCTTTTTTCAGTGTTCAACGTTTGTCCAGCAATTTATAATAAAAATGTAATTGAATGAAACTTAACTATAAAGTATTATACATATTATTATACAACACTGTGTGAAACTATACTCGGCCCTGGGGGTCCGCGTGGCGTAGTAGGCTAAGTTGCTGCATATCACGACACTCTATGTCCTGGTCATGTGTTTGAGTCTGACTATGTATTCTCTGAATTTCCCCGGGCATCCTGCACAAGGCAACGCAAATTTGGCAGAGTGCTGCCCCGGATTTGGGTTAGATAAATTGGATTATCTATCCTGCAACGTTGCTCTCAGCAACACCTTGTGTCCAGATCAGGCACCTGTGGGTTCAATGGCGGAAGTATAGTTGTTGAACATAATCGTCCTGTGCATGACCTGACTAAAGGCTTCATTTTTGGTCTCGCAGTGCAAGAAGAATTGGCGGGCTGGGCGACATGTGGTTGGATGAACCCTTCTCCATCCCACAGATCTAGGAAGTTGTGGAGCTGCCGACAACTCAGAATTAGAGTGATTTGGGAGGGGAGAAAATTTAGAAAAATAATAAACTATACCTGGCCCTCACTCAGGGTGGTTGTGGTCTGTTGGTGTCCCTTTGGTGGTGTGATCTTGGCAATGTGGGTGGGTCTGATTCATTCGTGTTTTCTTTGTGCAGGGCCAAATCTCCAGGTCCCCTTAGCCCCAGATGTTAAGCTGCAATAGTTTGTGTGTGGCGAGGCTTATGTCCTTCTGTCCTTTCTCAGTCGTGTGATGAGTGACAGTTATATACAGTTGTGCTCAAATGTGTTCATACCCTTGGAGAATTGGTAAAATATGTACCATTTTTAAAGAAAACAGGAGTGAGCAGGCAAAACATTTTTTTATTATTCTCATGGGATGCATATTCAACTGTAGTTCATAACAGAATTGCACAATCATAAAACAAAACATAGCAACTAAGAAAATAATTAAATCACCCCTGTTCAATAGTCTGCATACCCTCAGTTCTCAATATGGTGTATTGCCCCCTTTAGCATCAATGAAAGCATGCAGTCATTTGTGATAGTTATCTATGAGGCCCCACATTTGCAGGTAGTATAGCATGTATCATTCATCTTGGCAAAATGCCTCCAGCTCATACAAAGTCTTTGGTCGACTTGTATGAACCGCACGTTTGAGATCTGCCCAGAGTGGCTTGATGATATTAAGGTCAGGAGACTCCAGAAAAATCAACTTTTTCTGCAGTAATCACTACTTGGCCTTGTGCTCAGGGTCATTCTTGTGCTGGAAAGTCCAAGAGTGTCCCAGCTTTCATGCAGAAGAATGTAAACTGTCTGCCAGTATTGTCCAATAACATGCTGCATTCATCTTGCCATCAATCTTCACAAGGTTTCCCATGTTTTTAGAGCTCACACACCCCAAAACATCTGTGAGCCACCACCATGCTACACAGTGGGGATGGTATTCTTTTTACGATAGGTCTTGTTGTCCCTTCTCCAAACATAGCGCTTATGTTGTGACAAAAAATGCTTTATTTTGGTCTTGTCACTGCAAATTACAATGTGCCAGAAGGTTTGAGGCATGTCAAGGTGATGTCGGGCATATTGTAACCTGGCTTTTTTATGGCACTTGTGCAGTAAAGGCTTCTTTCTGTCATCTTGATCATGCAGCTAATTTTTGTTGAAGAATCATCGTATTGTGCTCCTTGAAACAACCACACTGTCTTTTTCCAGAGCAGCCTGTGTGTCTCCCAAGGTTACCTGTGGGTTTTTCTTTGTATCCCAAACAACTCTTCTGGTAATTTTGGCTGACATCTGTCTTTGTCTAGGCAAGGCAAGGCAAGGCAGATTTGGGGATCGAGAGATCCCCAAATCTTTCACTTCTTACAGTTTTTCCCAATTGCTGTAAGAACTGAAACACAATGTCGGCATGGCACCGTAAACAATTCTGTAACATATGGTGCAAAACACTACACACATCGTGCATGTGTTACACACATTGGCCAATGATGAAACACTCTGCATTCAGCACGTCCTTTCAATAGTTAAAACACACACGACATTAGCAACACCCCCGCACACACAGTAAAACACTTAACCTGTAACTGAACACCAATCAGTCACTATACATATAATTCAGGTTTGAGCACCTGTCGTGAGACAATCGTGAATATGGAGGCTGAAGGACCAAGGGGAAGAAGAAGATGAGGAAGAGACAGGAAGAGGGAGAGGAGAACGAGGAAGAGACGGGGATGAGGGAGAGGAGATAGAGGAAGAGACTCTGGTATAAACCAGACATCGGGTCTGAAACATCATCAGCCAAAGGGCCATCGAGAACGTCGCCGGGCAGTGCAGGGGGCAACATCACCATGTGTGCCGCAATTAGTGGTCAGGGGGTCCTCCATCACCATGCCACCCTGGGTCCCTAAACACTGCACACATACTGACATTTCTGCATGCACTACATGTCGCGGTCACACAGGACGGACCAGGGCAGCCCATGTTCGTTGTCATCTGGGATATTGTCAGTTTCCACCGGGCTGCTCTGGTGCGGGACTGGTTCACCAGAACAAGGGGAAGACACTGTTTGTGTTTACTTTGACTGTTTATTGTGCAAGTGTGATTCCGATCGATCCGAAGAGCGCATTTTGAGGTCAGAGTGTTACGTTTTCATTGCAGAATGTCTTTTTGACATGGCAGTTAGATGCTAATCTCCAAGTGTTGTGTCAATAATTCTTGTGTGTTGAGTTTTGACACAATGAGCCAAATTTTGCATTTTGTGTGTTAACAATTGGGAAAACTGTAATGGCTTCATATGATCACTGCATGAACAATCATATTGTCAACATCAATGCCAAAATTTTACAATTTGTTACAGGCTATGCAAACTTATGAATAGAACTGTATATTTATTATATAGAATTATATAGAATTATATATTTAGGTACTAGATTTAAGAAATGCCAATTCTAATGTTTCTGCTGTCATGTTGGTTCCAGGAGGACCCAAAACTTTTGAATGTGGTTCAGGACCATGTGACCTGATGACTCCTTCCTGTGTCTCTAGTGCATATTCCGTTGTCCCCGACCAAGTCCACCAAACGGTATTGATGCTACACAAACACTGTGGTTAACGCCCACACATTCCCATCTCTATTTATGGACACCGATTGAACACTTTTAAATGATAAAATTATGTAGCCCTAACATATTGTACTTTCAGATTCTCCACCTGGTACAGCCAGAAGAGGACTGGCCACCCCCTTGAATCCAGCCCCTCTCTAGTTTTTTTGAATGGCAACCTACTAGAGAGTATTTCCTTGTCAATGTTCATCAAATTGTTGTTGTTTGCTCTTTGGGACTTTAGGCAGGGTATCTGTCTAGCCATTTTGTGACAACTTAGTGATGGGGACAACATAATTTTGTCTTCCCAGTAGGTATGGTGTTTTATGAGTTGTGCTCTGTGTTTACGTGTTTGCCAAACATAATGTTTGCAGTTCAATCTAAAAAGTTAAATCTTGGTCTCGTCTGACCATAAAACCTTTTGCCACATGACATTAGAATCTTCCAAGTGTTTTTTTGCAAAGCGACATTGAGGCCCTAATTACAGGCCAGCTTTGTGTAAATCTTGTGAGATTGTCTCCATTGGCCTCTTGGTAGCTTTCAAGATCAATGTCCTGGCTTGGTCATCCAGTTTGGAGGGACGTCCCGATCTAGGCACGGTGTTGGTGGTGCCATATGCTTTCCTCTTATTAAAAATGCTCTGAATGGTACTCAGGGAGAGTTAAATACTTTGAAATCATTTTATATCCTTCTCCTAACTTGTGCCTTTCTACAACTTTGTCCCAGAGCACTTTTGAAAGCACCTTTCCAATCATTGCCATGCACTACAAGTTATGGACTCATCATAGAACAGGTGGTTTTCTTATGAAGTAATCAAAACCAATATAATTGATGTCTAGCGGGGGGCAATTAGCACGGTGTGTGATCTGGGATGTGACTGGTTGTACCTGAGCAAGTTTAAAATGGTTATTCTAAGGTGCTGATCACTTAACCAAACAAGGTATTTCACTAATTTAAATTTAATAATTTTTCAGAATTTTGTAAATGTTATTTTCACTTGATGATGTCAGGGTTATAATGTGTAAATACAAGTGGCAAAAGTTAGATTTAATTTATTTAAATTTCTAGGGTGTAATATGACAAAAGGTAATAAGGATTTTGAAAGGATTTATGATTTCTATATGCACTGTAGTATGCATAGTATGCAAATTGAGATGCAACCAAATGTTTTTGGCATGCTTGCCATAGCATTCTACAAATGTAATGAATATCTGCGTGACCTATGTAGAATTTTAACAATGAGGAAATGACAGAGCAATTTTGCTTCAACATTTTCAATGGGCTCACTCAATATGACACTCAGTGTGTTGTCTGTTTATCAATAAATATTCTGCATTTCAGCCTCTGCACTTGTATGTAACAAAAAATAATTAGGGTGAATAAATGTTAAGTATTATCATTTCAACATTACTGCAAATAAATGATTGATGTTCGACTACATTCTTACATGTTATGAGAAAAAAATCATATTTATTGCCCCACTCTTTCTTTTTGGGGGTATTTTTGGGGGAACAGTAGGAAGCATGGCCCATATGGGGGAGACAGAGAGGAAGGGCACAGATAGCTGCCGATCCACACAAGGTCCAGAGTCGGGCGCTTAGACTACAATAAAAAAGTTGGCACACATATAGCCCCTTTAAAATAGAGAAATACAATATAATTTGTATGTGTTCTACAGTACCGTCTACTGTATTTAAGAACTGAAATTGCTGTGCCTTTGTGGGACAATGGGTTAATGATGTGCCATAGAACAGAGTGAAAAGATTTGAAAATATACGCACCTCCTCAGCACACTGATTTGCATTTTAAACTCCACAACCATTTGTTTTACTTTGACATGAACCCAAACAGGGTGTGAGCGTTAACATTGCAATTCAGGTTTTTCAGCCAATGACCGACAGAACTGTACAGTATGCTGATGTCCTCAGAGCAGAAGAAGAAACAGGGAGAGGCTTTTGGACGGGAACATTCCTGGCTTGTGGGCAAATACCCCAGAGGAAACTTCAAATGATGACCAAAATATTTTTTGACATGTTAATTAAATGTCAAACCACAGTGGTGAATACAATATGGTGCAGATGGGATAGTTTCAAAGTAAAGGTAGAGTAATCAGATTTCGAAAGCCCGGGCCCATTCTTCAATGAGTTTAACTTTCCCTATGAAGGAAATAATAGGTGGGTTGGAAATCAAAGCCTAGATTTTTCTCTCTAGCGAGTCACTATCCAAAAAGAGAGATTCATCACTGACATAGAAAACAATGAAATCTGCTGCTTTGAAACCTATTTTTTATCTAAATATATACTTAAATACATTTAACTGACCAAGAGAATACTTCCAATAAACCAAGATAAAGTACTGCTTGGTGCTTTGATTCCAGCATCTCGGAACTGAAAACAAAATGGGCTCTTCTATAAATCATGATAACATTTGACTGGCAAAAGGAAAATAAGAAAAAACT
>JACXGM010028880.1:0-13878 GCA_016801145.1 Umbra pygmaea
GAAAAACTGTAATACACATCGGAAAGGTTAATTTGAAATGACAGCACTCTCTACATTGTAGACAGTAGTTCAAACTATAAATCGAAGGCAAATGTCTGCAACTTAATAATGCTCCTGTGTAGTTTTATTATAAAATCCATGACAGACAAAGTTTCAATCTGGCAAGGATCTTCATCAGGTCATGACCTATACAAGTGGATGTGCAATATTCTTTGTATTAGTCAGTGGTTTAAGCCTGACTAAAAAAACATCTCTCTTTTCATTAGGCCTTGTAGATCTAATATGAGTGCAGATTCAGCAATGGGATAGTTTATTTCTCGCCACAAATGTGTTCAGAAACAGTTTTTGGGAACTGCTACAGTGAAATATGATTAAAGAATCTCTAAAGTGAAAGCAAACAACCAGTCTCATTAATTTGTGTGCACGTGCGCCACCAACATGTTGGTTTCTGTTTCTCTCTAGGCCACATTGTTGGAATGTCACAACCAGGATACGAACCCTGTATCCACTGTGACAATTGTGCTTAAACAACACCATAAAAAATGTATTTAAATTATAAGAGCAGTTTCTTCCAGACATGGTATTTGTAAGACAGTTTTTGCTTTGCAATGGCTAGACTACATTTCTTAAAAAAAAAGCTTTTATTCCCTCCCAATTGTTATTGTCCAATTTCCCTCTAACCCTGCCTTGTTGACAGCTCTGCAACTCCCTAGACAGATGCAAGTTGGTGACAGGTGCTCTCATGTATGGAGCTGAAAGAGTCTCAATAAAGATAAATGCACACACTAAATTCACATATGCACACACATGATTCATACATGCACACACATGATTCATAAATACACACACAGGATACACAAATGCAAACAAAATTCACAAATGCACACAGAAAATTTAAAAAGCACAGAAGATTCACAAATGCATACAAAATTCACAAATGCACACAACATTCATAAATACACATTTATGCACTTGTGTATCCTGTTTGTGTATTTATGAATCATGTGTGTGCATGGGAAATAGTTCTGCGTAAATATAATTTTTTTGCACCTTTCAAAATGGTTAAGACATGCGTCATGATGGAACACATTTAAAAATGAAATTAACTAAACTCATATTTGAACATTATGATTCTGTAGCTGATGTCGACATATACTATAAAAACGACTTTGCCCAATTAACAATAATGACTATCTATTTATTATTTATTTATCTATCTATCTATCTATGGATCTATATACATCACACCCTGCCCAGCAGATGGCAGGGGTGTACATGGACAGAGATCATGGACTCTATGTATAAATGAAGTGAATGTGTATATTTTGAGTAACGGTACTGATCCACTTGTCCGTGCTACACTTTTGTCGCTTCGCATCTCGCTCTATTCCTATGGGTGACGTCACGCGACTTCAACGTGCCCACATAGCACCCCGGGAAGGCAGCACTGCAGTTGAGAAAATGTTGCGCGACAGAAAATATGAAAATTCCCAGCTTTATGCAAATGAACGCGAAGCGACTAGAGCACAAAGGAGATGGGGGGAAGGCTTGCGGTGAATCAATGGAGAAACTGATGGTGGCTGTAGCCCGCAGCTGTATTTGAGTAACACCCATCAACGTACGAATGGAGGGTAGCCTTGCTACAACACCCGACTGCTGTGTCGGACAAGTGGATCAGTAACGTAACTGCTTTGTCGTCATTTTTGGTGATTTTGAGTTGATGAAAACTGTAAAACTTCCGTCTTAATTAGCTCTACAAACTACACCTAAAAGTGGAAGAAATCAAAGAATTACCACGGAGCTATTGAAGGTAACATCCGCGAAAACCGACGAACGTCAAACATCAAGCTGACTTCACCGCGCTGTCCTGACGGTTTCAGTGTCGCAGTGGCGCTGCGAACCACAAGGTGAATGAAGCAGTTACTGCTTCGGACGTCATATGTTACGTGATTTTTCCTTACCAAAGCAAATTCGAAACTTCAGTGTCAAACTGTCATCATTACTTTGATAACATCATCGTAAATAGCCATCTTTTTTGTGACTGTGTTTTTCTTTCTTGTTCTTCGTTGGGTTAATGGCGGATCGCAACCAACTTAAGGTGCATATACCGAAACCGACTGTACCGGAGTGTGAGGCCGGTCACGGCCCACCCAATTCAACACCACCCACCACACCCTACCTCCCTAGGAATGAAAACACAGCCCACTACCCCCCCACCACACTACCTACCCTCCCCCTTCCCCTTCCCTTTCATCAGCTCGTGAACCATCTCCCCGGTGACGTCAGTAATACCCATAAACTCCCTAGCAGCACCCACCACATCTGTCCTAGTGTTCCTTCCCTTAACCTGACTACAAACATTCACCACACTACACAGAAACACCAAAAACCCAACCCTGCCCACCACCAACGAATCCTTACCAACCACACACTCATGCTTACAAGTCTCAGACAACATCACACTGTGAACACCCATACCATCCTCCAACATCGGGCCCATAACCCGCTCCTTCTCCACCTGCACACCTACCCCTAGTCCCCCTACTCTCCGCACTGCTTCCGCATACGTGACCTTATCCACCACCTTAACCCGCTGTGCCTCCGCTGCCCTCTTCTGAACCACACACCCTCCAAACGCAGCACTGTGCTCCCCACCACAATTGCAGCACCTCACCTTTTCCCCTACCCCACACTTACCATACTCATGCGCACCCCCACACCTACCACACCTACCCTGCCCTCTACACACCGCCGCCACATGCCACATGCCCCATACGCTGACACTTAAAACACCTCAGCATCGGCGGCACATATTCCTTCACAAAAAAACTAAGAAACCCTAAGTGCACCCTACTCGGCAACGGCCCTCCAAACTCCAACAACACCGTGGGACTCACCTTCTCTAACCCCAGTGCCCTACTGCCCATCCATCTCGCATCCAACACAACCACTTCTTTTAGCTCCTCCATTGACAGATCCTCCGGAACACCCGTGATCACCCCTCTTACCTTCACCGCACTCCCAGGCACCATACACCTCACCTTACCCCCATTTAACACCTCCAACTTCAGCAACTTATCCCTCAGAGCCACACTACCCACCACAATAAGCACACCTAGCATTCACCACCCTCCCAACCTGTTCCCTAATTGCCGCAGTGAGTGCCACCAGGTGTAGCAGCTTACCTGTCAGGGCGGAAAACTCCACAATCACCTTATACCCCAGATCCCCACCACCAATTGCCGGCCCTTCACCCTCTCCCGAACGACTTTCACCACCCTCTTTCTTCCGTGCCCGCTTCTTCTTCCTCTTAACATACCATGCTTCCTCAAACCCTACCGCCATTCCAGCTACACCCACACTCCCATCCGAACTCCCTTCCATGCCGACCTCACCCCCGGCACAGCTGTCGCGACACCCGCCACCAGCATGGTAGTCCTCCTCGTCTCCCTTTCCAGTGAGAGTCTATCCAGTTCAATTATATCCGCCAACTCCTGCTCCAACTCCGCTGCAGTGGAACCCCACGAGGACACCATGCCGATTCAAAAACTACAATACACACAGTGCAAGGACCCAGCTTCATTGTGACTGTGGCCGACTGGCCGGTAGTTAATGCACTGGCGGATTAATGCACAGGCTTGCGTAGGCTGCAGCCTATGGGCCCCACGCGTACAGGGGCCTCGGACTGGCCAACCAATTTTTTTTTATTTTAAATTTACTTGAGCGCAAACAAAAAAGACCCTAATAGCTTGTTTGCATATGACGCCATGTCACTGCGTTGCCATGGCGTGAAATACAGATGGAGGGCATGAAGTGATTTGCTACATTTAGGAAGCACTATAACAAACTGAAAATGCTTATGTTTTGCATCGTTTATGGTTGCTCAAATCGATCAAACCGAGAAACTACAAGGAGTTTCTATCGTGTATCAAAGGTTGTTGGGGAAAATGCCAGAAAAACGCCAGAAAAAATTGCTTGCAAACCTACGTCTATGGTCGGGAGTAACAGAATCGGAAAATGCCTGTGTGTGCAGTGATCACTTCGTCAAAGGTGAGTTAACACAACTTATGTGGCTATGTTTGTGTAACGTACCAGTTGTATTTTGCATAGAATATATTTTTCCAGTAAAGCACAATGATTAGGGGAGGGGGCTCACAAAAAGAGAAGCCTAGGGTCGCCTGACCACCTTAATCCGTCCCTGGATGCAGTACAATGCTAACCAACCAATGGCAGAAGTTCACACCATAAGACACAGCCCCTTCTCATTTGCATGAGGCAGAAATGCATACAGAAATGTAAAAAGGACAGGGAGAAATAAATAGCATTGAAGAAATAAATAGGGTAAAAAATACAAAGGAAGAATAAAACAGACAAAAATATTATAATATACACATAAATACATACATTCAAAAAATACGTCATTAATAAATAAAGTTGAAGATTATAACGGACAATAAATAAATAAGGTAATTATTACAAAGGTGAATAAATAATGAAGCTAATTAAAAGAGATATATACATTGATGTCTCATTGTATAATTTAATTACTACCTACATGTATTTACTTACTGTATTTATTGTGCAATTAATCGTATGCTTATTTATTTTTTTAGCATTTATTTATTTATCAATGTATTTCTTATTTTGGCAGACTTGATCCTCCATATTGCTTGGCTCAGGGGAGTTGAAGGTTAATAAACAAACCTGGGCTTTAGTTTCTGGAAAATTCATTAGTGGAGGTAACATAATTAATAATGTCACACAACGTTTTTCACAATGTATACCTAATATCTCTATATCAGTAATATCCTACATCTTATAGCAAAGGTCAAGTGTACAACAAAGATGAGAAACATGACTTAAACTGTGCCTGTTTGCTGTGTAAATGCAGCAACGCCGAATTAGCAGGGTTTACAAAACGTGTCTGACAACGCTAAACACTAATCCTCACCTGTATTTTTGGACTACTTTCACCAGAGCCGATTATTATAAATGGTGCTATTTGGGATTACATTGTACGTGTATTCTGAATGATATGCCTGCAGATGAACATGGGGCAGACTAACCATCACACTACGTCAGCACACTGCGTGTTTTCTGCAGTAAAGTGGAATATTTTTGCTTTGTTAGCCTTTTTTTCCTTATCACATGAATCATTCCACGTTTACCGATAATTTTGCACATGCGCCTCAGCTAATTCTGCCCATCAATTTGACAATTTTTTACGCGGATTTTACTGACAATCACTTGTGTGGGAGTCTACTTTGGCTGGCTTCCGAATTCGGCAAACAAGTTCACCCCGAGCCTGCCATTCGAGGCACCTGCAATCCTGGAGTATTTAATAAACGATAGATGCACGGAAGCAGGCACTGCTATTGATGTTATCTTTAATTTAGCCGGGATTTTGTAAAATCGGTCGGCTACTTTTACAAGTCAAGCACGTTGTGGGTTGGACCAGTCCTGACCAGCCAAGCTACCGCGGTTGGGTCAGTGCAGTCAAGGTTGTTTACGTGAGTAAGCATTTATTTTTTTACAATCATGCAGGGAATATTTCCACATCATTCGGGGATTATAATGTCAGTTTGGGTCATTGAAAAATATTACGTATCCCATCTTGTCCCATCTTTGATCATGAAGCATCAAATAGCAGGTGCGCAAAACTAGCATCATGTACAGAATAACGTCATAGCGTCACCCTATGGCAAGCTATCCCCCCTGTAAATTATTTTCAATGGTGCAAGATGAAATAAAGTAATAAATACATACTGTTAAATTATTTTCCATTGAATGGGGAAGATGGATTTAGGTTTACAGGCACTGTACTGTGACATTTCATACGGCACCATGAATGGAAATATAAAGCAATGCAAAAGATCATAACTGGTTGTAGCACAGTGCAGATATTCCTGGCCAACAGAACTATTGTTTCCATTCTAGTTTTTCCATAGAATAGTAGTAGTTGCATTTCTGTGCTCCCAGTACCTTCTAATAATACAGCACATGTCATGGACACTTTCTTCTGTCAAAAGACTACTAAAATGTAAATACAGTATACAGTCAGTTTGCCCAGTAATTTAAACAAAAGAAAATCGGATGAGGGATTAGTGTTGCCTGACTGACCAATTTTGCAAATAAAATATTGCAAATGTTGGGTCAAAATTATGTTTGTTTTACACATTATTTTAGTTATTTTACAATATACTGCCTAAAATATTTTAATGAGGTTGATTATTACAGAAACTGAAATCATTTTGTAAGGGTTTTTTCTTAGAACCTATTGGCCCGTCTTAGTGGTCTAATTGAAACATGCCCTGCCATAGTCTATTCAAATGGACTAACATAAATGACTTTCTCCATTACTTTAACACCCAGAGAACATTTAAGGGTGGCATTCACTTAAAACATGTTAAGTTGCCTAGTAACATCAACTTTGACATGCATGGGTGTGATTGCCAGAATAAAGGAAATCACACTGACTATTAATAATGTCATTGAGAAAAATCACAAGTATGTTGGTGCCTTGAGATGGATAATTATCAACATTATTCAGTGGACAGTTCATTATGTACACTTGTCTAATAGTTGGTCGAAACAGCATTAATTCTAAAAAGTATTGGTGACTTTTCAACAGATGTTGATCCATTCTGATATATGATGGCATCTCACAGTTCCTGAAAGTTGGACAATAGCACATACTACAATTAGCTTGGTCCATCTCCGGAGGAGGTTGTAGTCAAGATAACAGATTAACTTTAATAAAATCATAGTCTACTGACCAATCAATTCTTGAATGAGTATCTTTATGAAAGATGTCCATTCTCAGCGAAAGGACTGACGTATCTTTGTCAGCTTCTTGAGCCATATGTTGCCAGTGTGGCACATCAAAGTCATGCAGTTACAGTTCCACAGTTTGTAGGCATATACAGTGCCTTGCGAAAGTATTCGGCCCCCTTGAACTTTTCAACCTTTTGCCACATTTCAAGCTTCAAAACATAAATATATGAAACTGTAATTTTTTGTGAAGAATCAACAACAAGTGGGACACAATCATGAAGTGGAATGAAATTTATTGGATATTTCAAACTTTTTTAACAAATAAAAAACTGAAAAATTGGGCGTGCAAAATTATTAGGTTAATACTTTGTAGCGCCACCTTTTGCTGCGATTACAGCTGTAAGTCGCTTGGGGTATGTCTCTATCAGTTTTGCACATCGAGAGACTGAAATTTTTGCCCATTCCAGGTCTGGACTTTGACTTGGCCATTCTAACACCTGGATATGTTTATTTGTGAACCATTCCATTGTAGATTTTGCTTTATGTTTTGGATCATTGTCTTGTTGGAAGAAAAATCTCCGCCCCAGTCTCCCAGTTTTCTTCCTGAATGGTCCTGTATTTGGCTCCATCCATCTTCCCATCAATTTTAGCCATCTTCCCTGTCCCTGCTGAAGAAAAGCAGGCCCAAACCATGATGCTGCCACCACCATGTTTGACAGTGGGGATGGTGTGTTCAGGGTGATGAGCTGTGTTGCCTTTACGCCAAACATAATGTTTTGCATTGTTGCCCAAAAGTTTGATTTTGGTTTCATCTGACCAGATCACCTTCTTCCACATGTTTGGTGTGTCTCCCAGGTGGCTTGTGGCAAACTTTAAACGACACTTTTTATAGATGTCTTTCTTCTTGCCACTCTTCCATAAATGCCAGATTTGTGCGGTATACGACTTATTGTTGTCCTATGGACAGACTCGCCCACCTCAGCTGTAGATCTCTGCAGTTCATCCAGAGTGATCATGGGCCTCTTGGCTGCATCTCTGATCAGTCTTCTCCTTGTATGAGCTGAAAGTTTAGAGGGACTGCCGGGTCTTGGTAGATTTGCAGTGGTCTTATACTCCTTCCATTTCAATATTATCACTTGCACAGTGCTCCTTGGGATGTTTAAAGCTTGGGAAATCTTTCTGTATCCAAATCCGGCTTTAAACTTCTCCACAACAGTATCTCGGACCTGCCTGGTGTGTTCCTTGTTCTTCATGATGCTCTCTGTGCTTTCAACTGACCTCTGAGACTATCACAGAGCAGGTGCATTTATACAGAGACTTGATTACAAACAGGTGGATTCTATTAATTATCATTAGTCATTTAGGTCAACATTGGATCATTCAGAGATCCTCACTGAACTTCTGGAGAGAGTTTGTTGCACTGAAAGTAAAGGGGCTGAATAATTTTGCTCGCCCAATTTGTCAGTTTTTTATTTGTTAAAAAAGTTTAAAATATCTAATAAATTTCGTTCCACTTCATGATTGTGTCCCACACTCCCACTTGTTGTTGCTTCTTTACAAAAAATTACAGTTTTATGTCTTTATGTTTGAAGCCTGAAATGCTTTTATGTCTAGTGGTAATTCTTAGACTGGATTCAGCGGACTCACCTGACTGCACCATTTTTCATATCAAAGCAGTGAAGGCGGGGCCACGGGGGGAGGGAAAAGAATGAGGACAGCAGGAGCTGAAATACAGTCAGCCGTTTGAGACGGGAGGCCAAAAACCAAGGCGCTCAATAGTATAACGACACAACGACTAAAAAAATTGCCTAAAAAAAGTCTACTCATCGCGGCAGCACTAATTCCAGGGTTACCGTATTCTTCATGCTCCCCGGCAGTGCCCTTATAGATATGATATTGTTTGGTCCACTAGAGTTTTTTAAATTCATTTTTTAAGCAAATATTGCCATAGCATTGACTGGGATTGAGGATTCTTGTACTTGATGCACTTGAATCATTTGACCAGCAGTCGTAATCCTAACAGTCGGGGAGCCAAAGTCTAAAAAATGGGTTGAACCAGACATGGTCTGCCATACTTTCTATTTTTTTTTTCTGTTGACTTTGACCCTAAGAACCAATAATTGGAGGGTCTGTTTTGCCGGAAATATCAGAAAAAAATTACCTTTATTTTTTTCAGAATAATGTGATTTTTTTTCCCTCAAATCCTCAGTGGGATGGTTAGGCTGTCAATATGCATTCCAGATACACAGAACACATGTACTGACAACATCCAATGAAAAAATAACTCGTAACACAATTTACATGATTTTGCATCAATTTAATGCAAATACATTAGGTGTTTTATCACTTTTTACCAATAATTTCTTAATTTTCAGATCTTTAAAACCTATAATGTGTTATGAAACTCTGTTGTGCATAATAATGTTTTCAATGGGTGCTTTGTTTTTGAAATTTGGCTTATACCCTTGGTATAAGGTTGGTGACTTGAAAATTATACTGACTGTATAAATTATACTGACTTGCATTGACTTTAGGAAAATCAGTGTAAAATATAATTTGCCTAATCATTTGGAACGCGGTGCAGTTCAGTCAGTTGGAATTTACTTTTCACATTTAATGATGCCCATTTTATGATGATACCTCAGTAGTAGGCAGTAGTGACAGACTGGAATTTGGTAAATTACAATAAATTATTATTCTTTAATGAAACCTGCTGCATGGTGTTGATGAAGCGCTTTTAGAAAAGGCTGTCTTGTCTGACAAAACCACCCTGGTTGGTACAGATACAATTTGCAACACCTAACAGAACCCCAGCATTGTCAGAATCATTTGCAGGATGGTCAAAGTTTGATGACATGCTTCCTTCAAGCACATGTCACCATGCCATCTGGTTCTTATCACACTGCTCATTCAATACAGCCTGGTTTATCGTGGTTGCAATTACTCTTCACTGCAATACTTTTCCGTAGGTCTTTTGTAGTTTCTGAAGCAGTGTTTTTATTTTCCATCTTGTACTACTTTTTCCTAGGCATCTAATCAGTTTAGTCTCTGTTATCACCAATTGGTAAATAAATATATGTTCTCCCCACAGCACAATGTACACTCATGTTTTTTACATCATAATACAACTTTTTTCCTCATTTGATGCTGTTGCAGGCAATGGAGGAGTTGAACAAGAAGCCTAAGAAGTATCCATTGGTGAGGGCTGCATCTGTGGAAAGCTCCAGTGAGCTAAGTAGCTCCACCATTCCTGGAGACACTCTGCCTTGGAACCTCCCAAAACACCACAGGATAAAACGCTCCAAGTCGGCCTCCGGAGACGTGCATGTTCTGGACCCCGCTGAGAGGGCCGTACTCAGAATCGCAGGTAAGCTTGGGCTCAAAGAATGGAAACATATGGAAGAATCAAGAAACATGATCTAAATACCAAAGACAATACTAATAATTAAAATTATTCTAGTACTATACTAAACCACAGTTAGAAATAGGCGAAATTGCTCAAATGTACACTGACCT
Organism: Umbra pygmaea; assembly: GCA_016801145.1. Taxonomy (NCBI): domain Eukaryota; kingdom Metazoa; phylum Chordata; class Actinopteri; order Esociformes; family Umbridae; genus Umbra; species Umbra pygmaea. The sequence goes on from JACXGM010028880.1 coordinate 10,291, forward strand.
AAAGGATTATTAGGAACACCATACTAATACTGTTTTTGACCCCCTTTCGCCTTCAGAACTGCCTTAATTCTACGTGGCATTGATTCAACAAGGTGCTGAAAGCATTCTTTAGAAATGTTGGCCCATATTGATAGGATAGCATCTTGCAGTTGATGGAGATTTGTGGGATGCACATCCAGGGCACGAAGCTCCCGTTCCACCATATCCCAAAGATGCTCTACTGGGTTGAGATATGGTGACTGTGGGGGCCATTTTACTACAGAAAAAAACTTATTGTCATGTTCAAGAAACCAATTTGAAATGATTCGAGCGTTGTGACATGGTGCATTATCCTGCTGGAAGTAGCCATCAGAGGATGGGTACATGGTGGCCATAAAGGGATGGACATGGTCAGAAACAATGCTCAGATAGGCCGTGGCATTTAAACAATGCCCAATTAGCACTAAGGGTTCTCAAGTGTGCCAAGAAAACATTCCCCACACCATTACACCACCACCACCAGCCTGCACAGTGGTAACAAGGCATGATGGATCCATGTTCTCATTCTGTTTACGCCAAATTTTGACTCCACCATCTGAATGAAATACAGAAATCTAGACTCATCAGACCAGGCAACATTTTTCCAGTCCAATTTTGGTGAGCTCTTGCAAATTGTAGCCTCTTTTCCCTATTTGTAGTGGAGATGAGTGGTACCCGGTGGGGTCTTCTGCTGTTGTAGCCCATCCGCCTCAAAGTTGTGTGTGTTGTGTCTTTACAAATGCTTTGCTGCATACCGCGGTTGTAACAAGTGGTTATGTCAGTCAATGTTGCTCTTCAATCAGCTTGAAGCAGTCGGCCCATTCTCCTCTGACCTCTAGCATCAACAAGGCATTTTCGCCCACAGGACTGCCGCATACTGGATGTTTTTCCCTTTTCACACAATTCTTTGTAAATCCTAGAAATAGTTGTGCGTGAATTTCCCAGAAACTGAGCAGATGTGAAATACTCAGACCAGCCCGTCTGGCACCAACAACCATGCTTAAAATTACTTAAATCACCTTTCTTTCCCATTCATTCAGACATTCAGTAGCAGCTCCAGCAAGGGACCCCAAACTTCCCTTTCCTGAGCCAGATTGACCAACTTTGACTGGGGGATCCCAAGGCTTCTGGTTCAGCTCTCTTTTTATTACAACAGTGCAATAAATTTAATGTAATACCGCCCCCCTTGTGCCAATTCTCTGAACAATCTCCCGCTCATTTGTCCCCTCACTCGCGAACAACACCCCAAGGTATTTGAAATCCTTCACTTGGGTAAGGACTCATTCCACACCTGGAGTAGGCACTCCATTGGTTTCCTTCTGAGAACCATGGCCTCAGATATAGAGGTGCTGATCCTCATCTCAGCTGCTTCACACTTGGCTGCGAACCGATCCAGTGAGTGCTGAAGTTCACAGGCCGATAATGCCGTCAGGACCACATCATCTGCAAAACGCAGCAATGAGTTCTCCAGCCCACCGGCCTGCAAACCCTCCCCACCCCGACAAAGCCTCGATATCCTGTCCATAAATACTACAATCAGGATTGGTGACAAAGCGCAGCCCTGGCAGAGGCCAAACCTCAACTGAAACGAGTCCGACTTACACCCAAGACTCTAAGACCATAGCTCCCTGCTGCAGCTTCAGCAATGGAAGCTTTGAACATTGTCCACTCAGGTTCAATGTCCCCGACCTCCACAAGGATGCATGAAAAGCTCAAGCTCAGCCAGAGGTGTGATTTGAAAGTCTGTTAGACAGGGGCCTCATCCAGCGGTCTCATTTATAAAACTTTGCGGTGGATTTGCATCAGAAGTGGCGTACGGACGAAATATAGGACGTGCGTACGCAAAGAAATATTCAGATTTATAAAACCGTGCGCACGCACGTCCTATGCCGTTTTCCCTTTATAAATCACAATCAACTCTAAATGTGATGCAGCTTTTGCGGCTGCATGTCACGCCTATATTTGCCCGTAAATAGTCAGTGAAACGCCCCGAAATTAATATTCATTGATTGAGAAATCATGGCAAACAGAGAGAGGAAAACCAAGAAAATAAACTTCACTCAATGTGAAATTGAAAATATTGTTGGCGAGGTGGAAAAGAGGAGGAAAATGTTGTTTGAAGGGCAAAGTGTGCCTATTACAAATGCAGAAAAGGCTTTGGAGTAGCCAAAGGTTGCAGACGGTGTAAGAAAGTCGGACCGTGGCCCAAATAAAAAGTGGTCAGATATCAGTCAATGTCAAAGCGTCTGGCGCTTCATCGCGAAAGTGTGTCTGCCACGGGTGGGGGAAAATTGGTTACATTACAGCAACATGTCTGCATCATAAATTATTTGGACATTGATCGAATGAAAATGCTTTCGATTAATGAAAGCATTTTAATTCTCATTTGGTGCCCTTATTATGGCAACACGAGTGCAGTCAATAGCACCGATTACATATGAGAAACCGGACATAGCTGCTATGTTTGCCTGTTCACCCGCAGTGTAAGGAAACTTTATGTAATCATGCGACACACCAATTACACCTATTAACACGTCTGGCATAACCCGGCTAAGGGTTGGCTGTGAAATCCCAGACCTGTCAGCCAATTCTCTCTGGAAAGTGGAAAGACTTGAAGTGGGACTGGCACGGCGTGGTTTCTCCGAGTGCTCCTCTGTAACGCTGGGCCCAATAGAGCACAGAGGTCCAACAGGACGCCCTGAGGAAATCGGAGCCGGCTCATAAGCCACTTGTCCTCGTTTGCCAGCAAGTCTTCTTGCTGTCTGACAATGCGTTCCCTCCGAATCCTTCCATTTGCCACATCTTCTAACAGTGCAAATCAGCCATTGTGCGTCATTACGCATTGGGTTGGCATCATGGCTTTTTATGACCATGCAGGTGATTGTATCTGATCAGCTACAGATGTCGGTATTCATGTAATTGTAAATGGGATTATGCGCAAATGGAATTAATTCCAGCTTTCAAAATGGTTAAGACATCCGTCACGATGGAACAATTGATGGATGGAAATGAAATGGACTAACGGCATATAGCCTACATGAACACCATGATTCCGTAGTTGATGACATTTATGAACACAACTTTCCCCAGTTGGTCAATGAAGACATCTATCTAATCTACATACCTGCAAACTAGTCGCTTTTCTGCGAAAATCGCAGTTTTGAATGGGAAAATGTCATCCACATGAATCGTGTAGATCAGAAGAGTTTTTATTGGGGGGGGGCTACAATTTCCCCTAAACACAAGTTTTAAAAACCTGCTGCGGTTTTCACATCTTTGTTGATATATCACGCGAGTCAATTGGCCAATCACAGTCAAGATAACGGCAGTGTCTTTGAAAAGCCCCTGGCTGCAGCTACCGGGCAGAGGCAGTTTATGGATACTAGGGATGGGCCGATACCACTTTTTATGGAACGAGTACAAGTAAAGAGCATTTCATTTTGGGTACTTGCCGATACAAGTAACGATACGAGTACTTTTAAGAACTATGCCAAATGTCACATTTATAAAGCTAAAATCTGCTATTTCTTAGATGTTGATCAGCCAATTCAAATATAGAAAAGTAAATAT
>JACXGM010028881.1:0-13872 GCA_016801145.1 Umbra pygmaea
CTATATTGCCTTGCATAACTATTCATATATGTTGTGTTTACCAGAACAGCTATATTGCCTTGCATAACTATTCATACATGTTGTGTTTACCAGAACAGCTACATTGCCTTGCATAACTATTCATACATGTTGTGTTTACCAGAACAGCTATATTGCCTTGCATAACTATTCATATATGTTGTGTTTACCAGAACAGCTACATTGCCTTGTATGTCTATTCACCCCCTTTGGATGTGTCCGCATTTTGTGGTGTGACAACCTGGAATGATTTAGGATTGTATTTTGATTATTTTTTTACACAATTTAGCAAACTTGTTTTGTATTGTGACACCATTTGCCTCCCTTCCCAATTCCCTCTAATCCTGCCTTGTTGGCAGCTCTGCAACTCCTTGGACAGATCTGTGGGATGGCGAGGGGTGCACACCCAACCACATGTCACCCAGCCGCTGATTCTTTTCACACTGCTCATCCAACACGAAAGCCTTTAATCAGATCATTCATGGGATGATTACCCTCTTGTACTTCCGTGATTAAATTTGCAGGCGCCCGATCTGCATACAATGAGACACTGGAGTGTGACGTGGCAAGGCAGATAATCTGATTTATATACTGTAACCCAAATCCAGGGCAGCCGTATGCCACTTTGCGCTGCCTCATGCAGGAGGTCCGGGGAAAGTCAGAGAACACATAATCAGGCTCGAACCACTGACTATCATGTTGTAGAATGTCTTGCAATGCAACGACTTAGCCCACTATGCCACACAGTAGTGACACAAAAGTGACACAAAAATCAAATAATAAACAACATTTGTTTGTTACATAAATATTCAACCCCTTGCTATGAAACCAACTAAATAACCTCTGGTGCAACCAATTGCCCTGAAAACATGATTAGCTGAATGGAGTTCACCTGTGTGCAATTAAACTGTCTCATGATCAATTAAACTGTCACATGATCAATTAAACTGTCACGTGATCAATTAAACTGTCACATGATCAATTAAACTGTCACATGATCAATTAAACTGTCACATGATCAATTAAACTGTCATATGATCTTAAAATAATTACATCTGATTCTGGAAGGCCCCGGAGTTTGTTAAGGAGCAAAAAAAGAAGCTAACAAAACAAGTCCAGGAAAATGTTATTCTGAAGCACCAATCAGGTTTGGGTTATAAAAAAAATCCCACTGACGACTGTTAAATACATTATAAAAATATTTGAAAGAATGTGGTACAACAGCAACTCTGCTTAAAGAAGGCCATTCACCAAAACTCTTTGGTAATCAGGGCATTAGTGAAAGAATGTGGTACAACAGCAACTCTGCTTAAAGAAGGCCATTCACCAAAACTCTTTGGTAATCAGGGCATTAGTGAAAGAATGTGGTACAACAGCAACTCTGCTTAAAGAAGGCCATTCACCAAAACTCTTTGGTAATCAGGGCATTAGTGAAAGAAGCAACCAGGAGGCCCATGGTAACTCTGAAGAAGCTGGAAAGATCTGCAGATGAGATAGAGGATACCGTCCATGGGACAACTGTAACCAAGACGCTCCACACAGCTGGGCTTAATGGATGTGTGGCGAGGAGAAAGACATTGTTGAAAAGAAAACATATCGAATCTCATTTCCCATTTGAGAGAAACAGCAAACATGTGGGAAATGTTTTTTTCTGGTCTGATGAGACCGAAATAAAATTCATCGGCCTTAGCGGAAACCACTGTGTGACGTAAGCCAACACTAGTTAAGAATTCCATTCTCACTGCGAAGCATGGTGGTGACATCATCATGTTGTGAGGATGCCTTATATTGACAGAGACTAGAAAACTGGCCAGGGTTGAGGGGAAGATGGATGCAGTCAAATACAGGGCAATTCTACAGTCTGAAAGACACGTGAGACTGGGGTGGAGGTTCACCTTCCATCAAGATAATGACCCTAAACACACAGCCAAAGCTACACTGGAGTGGTTACAACCAAGAACCACAAAGTCTTAAAAAAGGCCCATTCAAATCTCAACGCTCAATCCAACTGAGAATCTTTGGAAGGACTTGAAAATTGCTGTTCACCAACAGTCCCCATCCAACCTGACTGAGCTTGTGCATTTCTGCTTGGAAGAATTGTCTGAAATTGCATGATACAGATGTGTGAAGCTGGTAGAGACTTACCCCAAAAGAATTGGCTGGTATTTTTGCCACATTTTGTTCTACCAAGTACAGTGTGCTCCAAAATTACTGGCTCCCCTGACTGGCAATGGACAAAAATACTATAAGAAACAAACAATACAAATATAGAGAAACTCAACATACCAACATGTGAGACATAATGTACTTCATTAATGTTGCAATGGAACCAACCAATTATTTAACACAAAAGTATTGGCACTTATTCAGTACTTAGTACAACCACCTCTGGCAAGGATAACAGCATGGAGTCTATTTCTGTAATGTTTGACAAGGTTAAGGAACACATTTGGAGGGATTTTGGACCTTTTCTCTATTCCCCACATGTTTTTCGATTTGAATGAAGTCCGGCGACCAAGATGGCCATGGCAGAACATTGATTTTGTTGACACAGAACCATCTCTGTGTGGATCTTGAGGTATTTTTGGGGTTATTTTCTTGTTGTTGGGTGAACCTTCGTCCAAGTCCCAGGCTTCTGGCAGAGGCAACCAGATTGTCAGCCAAAATTGCCTGATACTTGATGGAATTCATTATGCCATCAATCTTGACCAGTGCCCCTGGAGCTCTGGAATTTAAACAGCCACAAAACATCACTGACCACCACCATATTTCACCGTGGGTATGAGGGGCCTCTCCTTGTATGCAGCTCGGTTTCAACGCCAAACATACCAATGTTGTATCTGACCAAAACATTACTTTTTTTTTCTCATCTTACCAGAATTCCTTCTTCCAGTCATAATTGAAATGATGTCTGTGTGCTCGTGTCTGTGACTTGGGGTCAGAAAGGTCTATCTTCTGGCAACCCTTTCAAAGACACTGTGGTTGTGGAGGTGGCATCTGATGGTGCTTTTTGAAACCTGGTGACCCCAAGACACCAATAAGGCCTGCAATTATTTCACAGTGATTCTTGGGGATTGTGTTGCTTCTCTCACCATCCTCCTCCCTATCATGGGGGGGCAAAATGCATTTGCGTCTTCTACCCGTGATGTTTTCAACTGTTCCATATCTTTATTTTATAGTTGCCCTGACAGTGCTTAGTGGTATTAAATCATTTGTGGATCTTCTTGTAACATTACCAGATTTATGGAGGTCTACAACCATCTGTCTCTTTTGAACTGCCAGTTCTTTTGTTTTCTTCATGGTATTGGATGACAAAGGGATAGTGTATGCATGTTAGCAATAGACTGTATATATCACTGGGCCTAACGTGTATGACGTCACCCATTTGTTTGTGAAGATCTGATTTGGGTCGTCAAATTTGCCGTTACGGGCGCAGACATCTTGGTAGCGAATGTGACAAATTTAGACGAGAGGGAGGAGTAATCTAGCTAGCTAACATATTGATATTAATTGTGATGCTTTATATTTGCTTAAATCTCGTGATTGAGACTATACACTCATTATGAAAATGTTTACTGAGGTAATAAATCAAGTGAGAAGTCTCTCAAATTATTAATATAATATTAATAGACTATTACAGAAACCAGCTCTTCTGCAACCATACCTAAAGTGGAATGTCAATCAATTATTTTGATTGGTTCCATTTGCACATTAATGAAGTACAATATTTCTTACATTTTGGTATTTTGAATTTTTCTTTATAATTGTATTGTTTATATTTTTTACAGTATTGTTTGTGTATTGCCAGTCTGGGGTGGCAGTCATTTTGGAGCACACTGTATTTTCTCAGGGGGTTAACACAAATATCTGTTTTTTTACTTTTGTGTCACAATAAAAGATATTTTGCACCTTTAAAGTGATTGGTATGTTGTGTAAATCATTCCAGGTTGACACGGTACAGAATGTTAATGTTCCCAAAAAGTAAGGACCCATTTGGGTGCATTTCAGTACTGAGGTGTACACTTTCATTTAGTTCCATACCGGTCTCCATGGGAATCAATCACACAACCCTTACAATACAAACACTAGGCTCTGTGTGGGTTTCTGTTGTGAGTATGTGTGTATGTGAATGCGTCAATGCGTGTGTGTGTGTCTATTTGTTGGTGTGCGTGTTCTTGGTTATGTGATCGTGTGTGCGAGTTTGTGTGTGTGTGTGACAGGCTGCTGGCCCACAGTGAAGTGTGCTGGTTTGTTAAACAGCTGTCTGAGATGATGACGCTGACGAAGATGGATGGCTCTCCACTGCCAGAGAGAGAGAGATTCTCCCACTGTTAGCAACACACACTCTCACACTCTCACACACTCACACACTCTCACACACTCACACACTTTCTCACACACACACACACACACACACTCTCACACACACACACTGTAAAAAAACACACCCACACTGTCAGAACACACACTGCCAGAACACACATACGTCTTGTCTCCAGGAGTCTTCTTCACCCAGGTTTCGTTTCCCTCTGTGAAATACTGTAAAACCAGTTCTAGGTGATTCATACCTCCAGGTGACGTGCCTACTGTGACCGGTGACGCTAAGCTACCTCGCTTTTGTGAGTTTTGGGGGGTATTGGGTGTCAAATGGGGGGTTGTAAGCATGTCACACACACTATTTTCTAGGTGTCTTCTGTGTTGTTTTCTGCTCTTTTTCTTTGAAGAAGTTTTGACAGCTCATTGGCAAAAGCCATCTATCGTTTAGATTGTATCTTTATTTAACCAGGTAAGATCAAGTTCTTATTTACAACAATGACCTCAGCAATTACTTTAAAGTGCCTTGCCCAAGGACACAACCATTTTTGGCACAGTCAGAAATCGAACTGGCAACCTGCTGACTACAAGTTTGCCTCCCTAACCACTGAGCCATCTGCAACCCTGGTGATCATCTACCATCATGCGTGTCTTTTTCTGCCATTGGGAAAGATTAGAAGTGTGAAAACACAACTCGTGTCACTGGGATACACAAATGGTTCAACTCACCTACACAATGAGGTCTGTTTTCTCCTTGTGTGCCCAGACTACCCGTTATGCTGACTCACACCTAACTTTGTCCCCAGGCTACCACAAAAAGCACATGCCTGCTACGTTCAACTGGAAGTTGGCCTTCTGGAAGGGACCATGGGAAGGACTGAGCAACATGTTTGTCAACACTTGATTTTGGCCAATACATAAATAAATAAATAAATACAGGGGGAAATAAACAGGAATGATTGTTGGTTCAAGTTTGCAGTTTAAGACAATTGGTCAATGTAGGCAGTGTTCGTACTGACCACGGCAGGCATAGATATAGAATGGATAGAAAGGTAATTCCAATTCTAATCAATGTAGCAGAATGGTCAGAGCGGCAGCCATTTTTACGTGTACCATTCCATTGCAAAGATCTAGCGGTCTACTTCCGCATTAAACTGATTTGCGTGTTGTCACCATGCCAACTAATAACACTCGCCATTTTGTTGTTTACTAATCAAATGACCAGCGCAAGCATTTCAATGCCCGTTCTATCCATTCTATTTCTATGACAGCAGGCCTGTTTTTTTTCTTCTTTTTTATAAACAGGAGGATCATAACATAACGTCGCCAGGGCCCGAAACACCATCAACTATGGGCATGTGTTCTCCAGGGTCGGCAGCTACACCAACTCCGGCAAGGAAGGCCTCGTGACACAAATGTCTAAAAACGCAGAATGCTTGATTAGGCCAAGGTGCAAATTCCAGAGTGAAGTATGGGGGGGGCGTGCCCGCTGATGTGCCCCTGCCCCCTGGGCCACAATCATAAACTATTATAAATCAACAAGTGTGAAGTAGTTTGTTTCAACCTCAGTTTTTTGTTCTCACAGCTGGTACGCTCCCCGCTAATGAGAAATGGAGGATTAGCGATAAATCTAAAAAAGAAATCGACCAAACCGGCTGCTCCCTGTCAGCGTGTGGAGTGGGCGTGTGCATCAGTGCGACTGCCTGTCAGCGTGCTGCCTCGTGCACGTGCGTGTACACGTGTCTGCGAACTGCTCGATCCCAGCCAATGCCTGCTGTGTCACTATGAAGAGATTACATTTGTTCATTACATTCTACACTCTCTCCCTCTCTTATTTGTTAGTTGGTCTTCTGTCCGTTTTTGTGAGTGTCACCCAGCGGTCATTGGCCCAGCCGGCATTTAATCTGAGAGGATTATCAACACAAAGTCACTCATGCCAATTTGCAAACATTGGCATTTTTTTGTCGCTGAAAATTTCAAAACAAATGACGGCTTTTACTTGCTGTTGTCCCTAAGATGGTATATATTGCCCTGTCTGAGAAGCACTAACCCACAGATAAAAAATTTAAACATTTGAATTCCAGAGTGCAGTATTGCGTGATCGGATAGCTTGTGTTCTTCTTGCATCAGTTACCCTTCTTCATCAATATCCTGGTATGCAACAGCATCTCAAGTGTTGCAGTCAGAAACAGCCTTCTGCTCATGGCGGTATTCAGTTTTATTTTCGACGGTACACATGTGATATTGGTTAACAGTAGGCCTTCACTCAGGTTAAAGGCGTGATGCGCCTCCAGACACACAGATCATTATATCTCTGTACATTTGATAAAAGCAATATGTTTTATAATTGAGTGCAGTAACACATTATATCTGACTGGAGGTGGGTGTTGGTGTGTGTGTTTTTCGTGTTTGTGTCTGTGAGTGTGTGTGATGCACCTGTCCTCAGGTCTATTCATGCGATTCCCAGGCAGATAGCTCTTGTCTGTACCAATATTGTTGCTGTAGAAACTTCCTCTGTCAGAATATTTCCTTTCCCCACCGTCCCCCTCTTTCCTCTCTCTGTCTCCCAAGCTCTCACACACCACCGCCCACTCCCCTCTTCCTCTGGGAGCATTCACCCCAGTCCACTCGGTAGTGGGGAATGACAGTAATCAGAGGGAACTCTCCAGAACGTCTAGGCACCTTTGTGTACCTGTGTGTGCGGGTGTGTGTTTACTAGGCTGATACCCTAACGTGCTGGGCGACCCAACTTTTGAGTATAGCCTGGGTGACATATTAAGGTTGTTTTCTTTACAGACTGCTGAGTTATTGATGCTGTGTTGTTGAGATATGGACCAATGGTCCTCATTGCAAAACATCAATCCTTTCAGTGTTTCTGTTAAACAATACAAATCCAGACATTTTAAGCCAGAACGTCTTACTGTTCAACCAGAGCTAGGCTACCAACTAACCAAAATAGTTTTTATAGTTGTATATAGAATGCTTGCCTGGTTCCTAGAGGAGTAGAGCCGGGGGCAAGCCATTAAAACGTAATGTCATGATCCATTTTGAAGAGGAAGTGCATTTAGCCACACAACCATGCACACAAACAAACAAACATACACACACGTACACACACAAACACACACACACACACACACACACACATAAACACACAAGTCCAGTATTCCATGATGAAAGGTTCTTTTTGCATAGTGTTTTATCTTGGACGCCTGGGTCTGCTGCTGTCACAACAATCTATTGAGGTTAGTTGGAGCTCTGTAGTGGGGTGTTAGACATTCTGTGTGTGTGTGTGTGAAGGTTTTACTGTATAAATGGGGTCAAAAAGACTGCCCAAAAGAAAATGTGATTAATGGGGACATATTTTCCCATTCCTTTTCTGAAAAAGGCATCGTTTGTATAGCTCAGATGTTAGGTTTAGGGTAAGCGTTGCATTTGCATTTCTGCCTCTGAGGTTCAGGCTGAACACTATTTCTCAGGTAAGTCATAATCCTATTCTTCCATTTGATTCATGTGCATTTGGATCATGTAGCAGGGATAACAGAGCAAATGCATCCATCTGTCTTATTATGCACACTCTGATTGTGTACCCCACGCAGGCCCGGACCTGCCCGAAAAGACTGCTTGGATTTGCTTGATTTATATAGGAGACAAAACGGTTTCGGATTGTAATTACATTGATATATACAACTGCATGGTGTGCCATATTCTTCATTTGCAATTGGCGGTTACATAATTATGCATCGTTTGCTCCCAGTCACCCATCAAGTGAACTATTATTCTCCATGTATTTCATCTGTGGTTAGATGGGTAATTCATTTCCGGTACAGTTTGCTTTCCTTTCCGAAGCCATTATCAAAATGATTATCAGCTGGCCAAAGCAGCGTCAGCTCTCAGTGAATCAGCATTTCACATCAGAAGAATAGGCTAATCGTGTGGTTATGTTTTATAAAGACTTTGGTAAATGTATAATACAAGCACATATTGACTGTATACATTGTTTTCTAATCCAGTTTCCATATGCTTCTGTATATAAAGTGACACTGTATTGCCAGCCAGTAGAAGTGCTGTTGGTAATAGTAACATTCTGACATCATCATTTTATATAATCCAGTGGACACACCAGACATACCAGACATACCATGGTTTAGATAATAATAATTAATTAAATTTATTTAGCGCTTTTCAAGGAAGCAGAAAGCGCTTTACACTGTGAGCCCACCTCATCCACCACCAATGTGTAGCATCCACTTGGGTGATGCACGCCAGCCATTTTGCGCCAGAACGCTCACCACACATCAGCTATCAGGTGGAGAGGTGAGTAGTTATATATGCCAATTAGGAAGGAGGGGGATTATTAGGTGGCCATGATTGAAGAGAGAGGCCTGGTTGGGAATTTGGTCATGATGCCGGGGTTAACACCCCTACCCTTACGATAAGTGCCATGGGATTTTTAATGACCACAGAGAGTCAGGACACCCGTTTAACGTCCCATCCAAAAGATGGCACCCTACGCAGGGCAGATGCCCCATCACAACCCTGGGGTATTGGGAATGATCTTTAGACCAGAGGGAAAATGCCCCCTACTGGCCCTCCAACACCATTTCCAGCAGCATTGATCTCCCATCCAGGGACTAACCAGGCCCGACCCTGCTTAGCTTTAGAAGCAAACCAGCAGTGCAATACAGGGCGCTATGCTGCTGGTTGAGCTAGCACACCTGACTCACTAAAGCATTAGAAGATGAGTTGAATCAGGAGTGCTAGCTCAGTGGCTACAGCTAAACTGTGGCATGTCTGGTGTGCCCTGAGGAGAGCGTTGAAAACCACTGGTAGAGACTTCTGTAGCAAAAGCATATGGCAGCAAAATAGAGCAGATATCCTCCACAACCTGATGGGCTGTCGACTCCCCCCAGACTCCTTACTGCTTTAGTACCTGAACAGCTGAGGTAAGCAGGAGCGTGTTTATTCAAAACCCATACATGGAGAAGGCCATTATGGCCCTCCCCTTTGACTGTCTCCTCCAATCAGTTTTGAGATGGAAACACAAAGAGGAGAAACCAGACATTAGGATTTTTCCAGGCATTTTAGTTTGCTTGTCAATTATTTTTTGTACTAAGTGTGTTACAGCAGTACATCAGACATATTTTGGGAAGTACTTGATGCATTTTGACATATCATTTGCAACATTGGCTAATGGAAATGTTAAAAAAACATTCCGGACAAAAGAGGCAAAATGTAATAGCAATGAGCTGGAGAGCTCAGGTAGAGGGAGACCTTGTCACTCAGATTCCCCACAGAGTGAAAACAACATTGCTTCTTTAATAAAGTTCGGCTTCACCAAATGTTTACCATATAGGAGAATTACATTTTATTTTCAAGTACACTGTACATATTACATGGTAGTGAATTTTATACTGTAGTAGTCCTTCAAAAAGGGAAAAAAAAGAAAAAGTGTATTGATTTTGTTGTTGTTGTTTGTAACGCTATAGATGTTTCCAGGATAATCAAAGTATTGCTGTTAGACCTGTCACAATGATGGCAATCGCGATAATTTGAAGAGATAGCAGTTATTTTGAAAAAAAATACAATAATTTGGATTGTAATCCTCGTAAGTTAGTTATTTTTACACCACACATTATACACAGCTTATGTATATAATAAATAATACTGTAACAGTTTCTCCCAACTTTTTAATTATGGTTTAGAATAGTTATAAAACATATAAAACATAAAACATTGCATAACACTATATTTAGGCTGATATCATGTCCAGCTTCTTAATTTTCTTACATTCACAATACAAGTTAGACATTTGCTGCCGTATTAGATGCTTTACAGTTTTTCCCAATTGCTAGAACACTAAAAGTAAATGCCCAGACCAAAGCGTCAAAACTGTACCGTTTGCATGCATGTCATACACACAGGCACCAAAAAATAAAACTATTGTCGGCATTGCACTATAAACAATTCTGCAACACACATGGTGCAAAACACTACACACAGTGTTGCATGTTACACACGTTGGCCAATGATGAAACGCTGTGCAGTCCATTCAATAATGAAAACACACACGACATTAGCAACACCCCCGTCCACACAGTAAAACACTTAACCAGTAATTGGACTGTAGCACTATAATCAGTCACAACTGTAGTACTATGAATAGAACTCAGGTATGCACACCTGTCGTGGAAAAATCACAAATATGGAGGCTGAAGGACCAAGGGAGAGGAGAACGAGGAAGAGACAGGGGAAGAGGGAGAGGAGAACGAGGAAGAGACAGCTGAAGAGGGAGAGGAGAACGAGGAAGAGACAGCAGAAGAGGGAGAGGAGAACGAGGAAGAGACAAGAGAAGAGAGAAAGGAGAAGGAGGAAGAGACAGGGGAAGAGGGAGAGGAGAACGAGGAAGAGATGGGGGAAGAGGGAGAGGAGAATGAGGAAGAAATGTGGGAAGAGCAAGAGGTGATTGAGGAAGAGACAGGGAAAGTGGGAGAGAATGAGGAAGAGACACAGGAAGAGGGAGATGAGAACGAGAAATAGCGGGGGAAGAGGCAGAAGAGAACGAGTAAGAAACAGGGGAAGAGGGAGAGAAGAACGAGGAAGAGATGGAGGAAGAGGACAAGAATAACACGGAAGAAACATGGAAAGTGGGAGAGGAGAACGATGAAGAAACTGGGGAAGAGGGAGAGGAGAACGAGGAAGAGACAGGGAAGAGTGAGAGGAGAATGAGGAAGAGATGGAGGTAGAGGATGAGGAGAACAAGGAAGAGACAGGGGAAGAGGGAGAGGAGAACAATGAACAGTGAGAGGAGAACGAGGAAGAGACAGAGGAATACAACAAGGAGAATGACGAAGAGACACAGGAAGAGGGAGAGGAGAATGAGGAAGAGACACAGGAAGGGGGAGAGGAGAATGAGGAAGAGACACAGGAAGAGGGAGAGGAGAATGAGGAAGAGACACAGGAACAGGGAGAGGAGAATGAGGAAGAGACACAGGAAGAGGGAGAGGAGAATGAGGAAGATACGGGGGACAAGGGAGAGGAGAAAAACCCGAACAGATCCACACTTTCAACACACAACTGTCACTTATGACATCAGGGCCACTGTGGTGGATCATGTTATCAACCATGGCCTGATGATGAGAGAGGCTGGGCAGATGGTACAGCCCAACCTCAGTCACTTCATGGTTGCCAGCATCGTATGGACATTCCGACAAGAACACAGGCATGTCCTGTACTAATGACACTGGACTGTACAGTACCCATCAGCATTCTGGTTGAATCTGGTTGTACGGTATGTCACCACGTAACCAAGCCTCAGTGACACATTGTACAGGTGCAGAACAACTCCCATTATAAGCAATGGACACCTGGTGCAGGTGTTTCTTTTGCAGGTGGTGGTGATACAGAACCACACGAACACAGGCAAAATGACAGCAAACCATGTCAGGGATCACGCCGTCGATTGGGGTCGGCCCACATCACCTCATCCACATCACTGTTGATGTCCTCCCTCGCCAGGCAATGAGGAAATATCGCCGGGCATGACGTATCCACCCGTGGATCAACCCCAAACCGATGTCTCTGCACACCTCCTCCATCGATCGCAGGAGCGACATGCATGCATGTGGTAGGCAGTCATAGACCTTTCACCACAATTCCATAAATAATTCCTCAATGGGGGTGAGGAATGGGGGATAAGGGGACAGGTACAGCATCATGAAATGGTTATGGTTGGCGAACAAGTCCCGGACCAGAGCAGCCCGGTGGAAACTGACATTATTATTTAACATGGGCTGCCCTGGTCTGTCATGTGTGACCACCACATGTAGTGCTTTCAGAAATGTCAGTATGTGTGCAGTGTTGTAGGGACAGTGGGTGGCATGGTGATGGAGGACCCCCTGACCGCTAATGGCGGCACAAATGGTGATGTTGCCCCCAAACTGCCAGATTGAACTCAGATTTGTCAATGTACTCATGCGGCTGCGCTGCTACATCAAAGCCCAGGATGGTCTGTAACTGAACATGCAAACACCTACACGTCAATATGTTGTGTCCCTGAACACAGAGGTACAGCATCTACAATGTAACACAACGACTTTGTATTGGGTTGGACACATTTGGACAGCACCACAATCACGGCAGGGTCCCTCCAACCAATGGAAAGGGGGGCGCCTGTGTGGTATATATCCATGTGGACACACTCGAATGCCATTAGTGTGGTACTGTGGCACTCACCTACACATAGTCACAGCAAATGTTCTTGACTGCAACACTGTAACTCTCAAACTGTGGCTGTGTGTATGCCATGCATGCAAACGGTACAGTTTTGATACTTTAGTCTGGGCATTCACTTTTAGTGTTCGGGAAACAATGTAATATAATACAGATCATGCAGTAAGCCTAATGTGAAACGCCCAGCCCAGTGAGGGCTGGCATTAACAGAACTGAGACTGGACTCCATTATGTATTTAGTGATCTATGTATATATTCTGTTTAGTTGTTTTTTATTATGTCAGAACATTGCATGTAGTTTTGTGTTTTTTGGTAATGTCCCTTTAAAAAATGACACCTCTCTCTACTTTTGCCATTGCTAGGATAAGGTCTAGTTTTGGGTAGGCTGGTGTCTTGTAGATTTGATCATCAAATATGTTACAGCCATGTTCAATTATGTTAGGGAATAGTCCTATTTCTACGGTGGCCAAACTGGAAAGAGTTGTCGGGCATTGGTACTGTATCTGTCATTGATGATAATATGTTGCTGATGGTTCTGTTGCGTGTATTTTTGCTACTTGTGAATTCCAGTTTGCTTTGTGAACTCTACTTCTTACTTTACAGCCATCACATTGATGTGGTGTAAGTAGAATATATGACTTAGGAATTGTTTAGAATACTCTATTAAGTGTTGCTACCCGTTCTGTGTTGCAGTTAAGAACACAGAGAGTTAGTATTCTATTGTTGTGCTATTTAGTAGCTTATCAGTTATTATGTCCATATACAAAGTCTGGAAGCACATTTGACTTTATTTCCATTAAAACCTGCAAACGCCATTCCTTCTCGGCCTCCCTCCTTCAACCACTACACGCCACACTGTGACAATGAGAGACATAGTAATGTACTATATATGATGCAGTAGGCCTAATGAGAGACAATAATATAATATATATCTTGCAGTTATGAGAGACATAATAATGTAGTATACATTATGCAGTAGGCCTAATGACATACATAATAATGCACTATACAGTATATGATACAGTAGGCCTAATGAGAGACATATTAATGTACTGTATTTAAAACAATAGGCTTAATGGGAGACATAACAATGTACTATAGATGATGCAGTAGGCCTAATGACATACATAATAATGTACCATACATGATGCAGTAGGCCTAATGAGAGACATAATAATGTACCATACATGATGCAGTAGGCCTAATGAGAGACATAATATTGTACTATAGATGATGCAGTAGGCCTAATGAGAGACATAATAATGTACCATACATGATGCAGTAGGCCTAATGAGAGACATAATATTG
>JACXGM010028883.1:0-13889 GCA_016801145.1 Umbra pygmaea
GGGGGGGGGGGGGGGGGGGGGGGTATGTGTGTAACAGTGTAAAGGTCAGGAGCTGTAGCTAGTATGTGAATCAGTTGACATATTCTACGGGAAACCAAATTTGGCCAATAGGGGGCAGTGCAAAGTCAGAAATATGGTTTCCCGTTGAATTTGTCACCTGATTCACATACTACAGCTCCTCACCTTTCCATTGATACACCACATGTCTATATATACTGTGGAATTATGGAGAAACAATTTAACCCAAAAATCTACATTTTGACAATGTTATTGCAACAATTTCTGAATTTGCACTGTCCCCTATTGGCCAAATATGGTTTCCACTTTGAATTTGTCACCTGATTCAAATACTATAGCTCCTCACCTTTTCATTGATACCCCACATCTCCATATATACTGTGGAATTATTGAGAAAATCCAGCTCTTGAGGACTGGAATACTTACAACTCGGGTGTGTGAATGCGTTCAACGCTGTGTACAAATTTGTTTAAAGTCACTTTTTTACGTATGGATTTTTTTGCAAAATGCTTAGATTGTCTGAAATGTTCATTCTTGGGAAATTATCCACAAAGTGTTCTCCCCTTTTTTTTATTCTTTCAGTAGTCTACTGGGGAAATTTCACAATGGCTATTATGTCTCTCAAGATGGTGTCCTTGATAGCCTCCCGGTTAGGCAAACTATCCAATTTCCATGTGAAGTGTGAAGTGTCTTCTACCTGGAGCTTCATGGTGTCTGCAAAAAGGAATAGTAGTCGACATGCCAACAGGGATGCCAACAAGGAATGGTTCGGCCAGGGTAAGAACCAGACACATGAGATCTCAGCCAATCGAGACAGGAGGAAGGAGAGGTTTAAAGAAGAAGATCCAGATATGGACGATGTAGATGACAAGCTTCAGGCTGTGCTCAGGTGAGGAACTTCATCCCAGGGCTTCAGAGTGGCATACTGGGGAATGCGTTCAACTCAAGCATGTGTCTGGAACAAACAACCTGTTTGAGTGAGCGGTCTGATAACATAGTATTAAAAAGATCTTTGTCACGTTTAAAAAAAAGAAAATTTTGTACGTTTCAGTTAATCATTTTGGTTCTATATAGTCATTACATATTTCATTTATAATCACACCTGTTTATCTTTGTTTCAAATGTACTTGCCTATGTACCTACAAGTTAATCAGGTTTTTGGTCTATTACCGTACATAATGTTAGTTTTTATTAAGAAAAAATTACATAATGTTGCTTTATTAAAATACAAATCTTTCTCTGTAATATTGCATTTTTGGCAAAGTTATTTTTTATTAACACCCTAATGCAGAAAACAAAACAATTTAACATCGTAGGGTGTTTAATAATTTGGAGCAATGCTATGAGGCACACCCTGATCTTCAACTCTCCTGCCCCTCCTGTGGTGTTGTTGCCACAAGGCAAATTAATAATGGGATGTTGTGAATTCAGGAGGGGAGGAAGAATAGGGTTAAAATATATTGACTATATTTTTGATTCAACTAAGAAATTAATTAGATATATATCTATATCTCTATTTATCCATATCTATTTATAATAAAGACTTAGTCTAAGCACAAAAAAGACTAGGATACCAGCTGCAATAGCTGAATGAAATGTCAGTCATATTGGACGAAAGCCTTGTGGAGGGGTACATGATACGGTTTAGTTTTATTTCACACGATACTAACAAATTTCCCTCACTAATCCCTTCGGTATCCCATTACCTGTAGTGAAGAGAGGAAGCGCCAGAGGAGATTGAAGTACCACATAATCAAGAGGCAGATGTCTGAGTCTGGAGCTCCGGAAAGGAAGCTTACCTGGGACGCCATGGAGCAGATCAGGTGAGTTCACCTGAGCGTGGGCACCGCCATTCATTTTGAATTGGTAAATGTTTTAAAATGAATGATAGGCTAATCCCTGATAACTCGATTGGACTCGACTCAACAGAGTTATGAGGCAAAAGCAAATGACATTGGAGTTCAGATTAGGAGATAGGATCTGAGGAATCATAGGAATTTGCAAGAGTTTGTACTGTAATGGGTAATGTCTGTAGAAAATTATGTGCAAGGCCTCTGTGTTGACATGAGGTCACTTCCTCTGACACCACTAGGTATCTGAAGCAGGAGCTACCAGGTGAGTGGACAGTGGACCGTCTGGCAGAGGGCTTCTCCGTCCACCGCAGCGTCATCCTGAGAGTGCTGAGGAGCCGGTTCACCCCGCCACTGGAGAGGAGAGCCAAACAGGATGCTACCGTTTTGGCCAGGCTGGGACAGCAGGCCTTACCCGGGGAGGGAGATACGGCTGGGCGGGGCAGGCAGCTGCTCCCTGGAGGTGGAGGTACTGTGGGGAAGGGGGTACTAAATCTCCCTGGAGGACCGGGTCGGTCACAGCTGTCTGCAGGGGAAGGCGCTGGAGGACCGGGTCGGCCACAGCTACCGGGATCTGCACTTGGCAGCAGCACACCAACCATGCTCATCTCCTTGCAAAGCCAGAGTCTGAAACCCAGAGAGGACAGTGCTCAGCTCTTCTCTGCCTGGCACAACAGACACACATCAGTGCAACAGTGCCCCCTGGAGGCAGAGGAGAGCATTAGCAAGCACAATGAGTTGGAAACGGATAAGGAGGAAGATCAGCTGGAGGAGTGGGATGGACGGGTGTTCTCTGATCAGGAACTGGAGGAACTGATGAGGTCAACAAAGCCCACGTCAGTGATACAGATGGGAAAAGATTTCTTTGACAGCGAGGGAAACTTCTTGTACAGAATCTGATGTTGAAATCATGTTTACTTTTTATCTTCCGAATGCTATGAATTAGCCACTTTGATGTTAACAGAAACCAATTAAACTCAGCAAGCACAATTTACAATGAATTGTTCAGAACCTTGTGTTTTGATTTTGCTTGAGAGATGGTTTTAGTTCCTAAAACCTGCACTATATGGAACTTTTTTGAAAACTACAATAAAGAAATGGTGTTTTAGGACCAGTAAACTTTAGGAGCTAGCATACAGGATCTAGGGCAGGGGTAGGCATCTCCGGTCCTGGAGGGCTGAAACACTTCTGATTTTTGGTTTCTCTTTCTAATAAGGGACTGGTTTATACCTGGGAAAGCAGGTGATTGCAATTAACTAGGTAAAATAAAAAATCTGAAGTGTTTCGACCCTCCAGGACCGGAGTTGCCTACCCCTGATCTATGGGCTGGAGAAAAAAAATCAAGGTAGGCCAGTGGTCACCAATCCTGGTCCTGGAGATCTACCATCCAGACTATTTTCACTTTAGCCCCAATTTAGCACACCTGATCCCACTAATTAGCTGAATGAGGAGCTGAATGAGGCTACATTATTTGCAGTTGAAGTGAAAACTAACAGGATGGTAGATCTCCAGGACCTGGATTGGTGACCACTGAGGTAGGCTATGGAGCGCTTCTGCTTTCAACAACTATGTGCCGCGAGATGTGCGAATGAGGCCTATAGCTGCCATCTTTGTCCGACTAATCTGTGGAAGTCATAGAAGCGCAAAAACGATCTGAACTGTAGAAAGAAACTCCTTAGATTAATCCTTAAAAAAAATCAGCAGAGGACAGTGTGTGTGAGTGTGAGTGTGACAGAGAGACAGAGAGAAGGATGGTAAAAGATTGATCAGTGATTGATTAAAGTAGCAGTTTATAAACTGACATGAGAAAGGATGATTCATGATCACTGTTTTCCAAACAAAATGGTGTTGAATACAGTTTAAAATCAGAAAAGTATAGGCTAAAGGCAAACTTAGAATTGACTGTGATTTAGAACAATTAATAGGCAGTTGGGCCTGGAGTTTTGATGAGATTCGCTTTACATAATTGTTGTTTAGAATAATTTGATGAACACAAGGAACATGAACAATGGTGTGTTGATGAAATTATTCTGAATTACATGATATTCACTAAAGCTCACAGGTCAAACTGCTTGAGCTAGGTTATTCCCTGTAAGACAGTTAGGAGGGTGAGTTTTCATGATGATTGCTTTGAACAATTGTTATTAAGAATATTTTGATTAACACAAAAGCTCTAGTATATACTAGATTCAAATTTCTTCAACAATTGTCTGGGCAGACGGACTGTAGCTGATGTCAAGCCATTTTGGCAAGACCTGTGCGCACGTGCATCAAACTTGAAAGAAAGGGTAAGCTCATCCTGTCTCATAGGTCATCTTTTACCGGTGTGACTTGAGAAAATGCTCTTTCAACTGGAGCGTTGGATATGGGGAGGGTGAGCAATTTCATAGCACCAAAAGTGACAACCTGGAAACTGTTTTTTTCCAGCATTTTTAAATGATTCCACACCAAACCAAAATGTGTCAATGGCCAGGTTGGTTTGAAAAACCTGCGGAGGCAACATTAGTGTGTTTGAGGTACAGGCGGCACCGGTGTGCATAATGTGAGCTAAAGGTATTGGGAGTGTGTTGTGAGTTTAGGGGGCACGTCAGCCAGAGCTGTAGTGGGTGTGTGTGTGTGTGTGTTTGAGTGAGACTACTGCCTGCTGAACAGAGGGTTGCAGGAAGAAGGATCTGATGTGCCGGTGTTTCGGCTATAAAAATTTCCGAACTGATCCTAAACCAGCCCAATTTTATCCACCCGCCTTAACCCTCTTTTGCCCACAAAACAAATAGAAAAATCACCAAATTGGGTGGGAAAACTCTATATTTGGCTTCCCTGTCGGCAGAAATCCCAAAGACGGTGCTGTTTAAATATGATTGAGCCAGTCCAGTATCAATTAAGAAAACAACCAATGCAGGCGCAGTTCTAGCAGAGGGGCAAACACATTCGCCTGGCAACACTATGTTATGTCGGTAACACAAACTTTGATTTGTCCTTTCAGTATAATAGCGCTGGTAATTCATCACAATAATCATTGTTAATTCATTGCATAGATACTGGGTCTATGTCCTTGTGTTGCTAAAATTAGTCTATTGTTAGATAAAACAGGCTCTAGTGAATGTTTTTCAAATGTTATTGTGTTTTCACATGAGACACTGACAATATATTCAATCAATTTCTGTGTACAATGCATTTGTTACTGTATTCAATGAAATGTTGTGATTGAAAACATTGTAAATGTTTTTTTTGCAATCATATACTCTTTGTACACACAATACAATTGCATTTGGTTACAATTCACTAGCTTTGTAACATCACAATGATTAGTGAAATGAATTAAAACAAGCGCTATTATTCTGAAAGGAAAAATCTGAGTTTGTGTTGCCGACACAACATAGTGTTGTCAGGTGAACGTGTTTGCTCCCAGCTAGAACTGTGCCTGAACCAATGGAGCACTGAGCTACATGTTAAATGGGCTGTGTCTGTCAGAAAAAAATCCTAGCCTATATGTGATATTTTTGACTAAAGTGTTTTGGGCCAGCAGCCCAGTGTCATTTGAAAAAACAAAGGGCCATGGATCTAGGCCTTATCAGCCAGTTTATGGGCCAAACAAAAAAAAGGCCAGATGGCCAGTTCGCCCTTGGGTTAGGGAGACAGCTTTGTAGTCCGATTCCTGGTTCGATTCCAAAATGCTAAATGTCATTGTGTCCATGAGCAAGGTACTTTACCTTACGCTGTCACTATACTTACTGTAAGTTGCTGTGGAGAGGAGAGTCTGCTAAATGACTAAAATATAAATAGGTTCCATCTTTTGTGTTTTCAGGGTCGAGAGCTGACTGATGATAAAGTTAGAATAATTACTATTTTATTAATTAAGCAATTTAGGAACTTTAGAGAAATTATAGAATGTTATCATTGTTTACCTTTTAAGTGTGGATGGACACAAGAATACATTTCTATTACTTTTTGAGAAAAAAGGTGACGTTCAAAGGAGCAAAGGGAAAACTTTATTCGTTAATAACCCAAAGCAAAACAGTCTCAAATGTATAGAAGGGGTACACAGACGATACAAATGTGTAAGAATTGTGTATTTGCAAAGCCATAATCACAGTACAGACATGTTACAAAGGAAAATGATAAATATCATCCTCTCATATCTCAATACATTAACTTTCCTGATTAAATAGGCCATAAGCTCAAAATTACCGTAAGTGTATTATCAGCTCTTCAGCAGCTAATGTCTGTTGTGTTGGTGTAGCTTTTTATTACCAACTGAAAACTGGTAAGACATTTTAATCTTGTTCAAGTGTGGGGATACGTTTATGAAACAAAAATAAATACCATTAGAGGTTACCGTATATTGCATTGCTTTCACAGTGGGCAAAACCTTGGACTGTACCACATTAATATGTAATAAAATTAGGTTGTGTTCACGTTCCATCACTTTATAGATGGCAGGGAAGTCTCTTCACCAAAGATTTATAGAGAGGAGACAGAATAGACGTACGTTACTGGTTTAAAAGATCCATATTAACATACAGCCAGTTCAACACAGGAGTGTGGATGAAATGGGAAAGTTAAACCACCAGGTCTGATAAAAACAACTAAACAATCAGTACCGGTATACAGGTCAGTTTCTAGCACCGGCACTGTCACATTCGCCTGGCAACATATTGTGCTGGAAACACAAACACTAATTCTTCCTTTCAGAATAATAGCGCTCATTTTAATTTATTGCAATAATTATTGTGAATTCATTACAAAGCTAGTAAATTGTAACCAAATTCAATTGTATTGTGTGTAAAGAAACAATAACTGTGTGATGAAAAAAATACATTTAACATGTTTTCAATAACGTTTCATTGCAAACAGTAACTAATATGTTGTACACATAATTTTATTGAATATATTGTCAGTGTCTCTTGTGAAAACACAATTACATTTGAAAAACATTAGCTAAAGTCTGTTTTATCTAACAATAGATTAATTTTAGCAACACATGAACATAGACCCATAACTATCATTGTAATGAATTACGAGTGCTATTATTTTGAAGTAATATCAGAGTTTATGTTACCGGCATAATAGAGTGTTGCCAGGCGTTCGTGTCAGCCCCGGTGCTAGAAACGGCCCTGCCGGTATGTACGCTCATCACTTAAATTGGGAAGGCACAGACCATGCCATAGAAATATAACAAATAGAACAGACTTGAATGGAGGTCTACTGTACTCATTTTAGTTCTGTAGAATCTAGCCCTAATCTAGGCACTTGTATAACCGTCGCCCATCCACACAATAAGTTACATCACTTTACGCTGAACAAATCAAATCTTTACAAATAATTACAAACCTACCGTAGGAACTTAATAAACACCCAGGAAGAGACAAAGACCAAAGGATTGTGCAGCGTGGTGAACAAACTAAAACTAATAAGACATCAAGTAGAGAACTTCAGTAGTTAAAATGGGAAGATATTTCTATCTCAATCTCAAATTTAAAGAAATTAAAATCCTACAATAACTTTCTATTGAACTTTCTTTGTATATTATTTTTTCAAAAAGCAACTGTAGTGGACTAGAAGAAATTGAAACACCAAAACTAAACATGCATTTTCCCACTTCAGGTAATGTGCCCACCACAACAATGTAATTCAGTAGAGATTGCTTATCATATTTAGATATTGCTACACTAAATGAAGAACATTCATTTGTTCTACACACTAAAAAGGCCAGTGCAACTCTTCTAGAATATCCATAGAAAAATGTATCAGCTTGTGCAAAGCCATAAAATAGGCTTAGATCCATTTACTAAATTTACATAATGGTATTACTAGCTAGTACCTGCATTTAATTAACTGTGGCCGGTATAATCCAATGATCGCTACATACCTGTTAACCTTCCAAGGGGGAATCTATTTTCACCACTGAAGTGGATTGAAGTTAATATTTTAAACTAAATAGAACTATTCGCATCAACAATCTTTTAGACCAATGCCTACTACTGTATATAAAGTATCAATGAATTTAATTTAA
This sequence comes from Umbra pygmaea, assembly GCA_016801145.1. Taxonomy (NCBI): domain Eukaryota; kingdom Metazoa; phylum Chordata; class Actinopteri; order Esociformes; family Umbridae; genus Umbra; species Umbra pygmaea. Next base: position 7,882 of record JACXGM010028883.1, read on the forward strand.
AAATGACCTTGTGCTTTAATCATGCAGCAACATCTGCATATTGTAAACATCCAATCTTTGTTTTGGGCTTAATATAAAACAATATTCTATTGTTCAGGTACAGACAAAACAAAACTTACTTAATGCAAATGAATGCCCTATATAAAAGGACACATTTTGATTAACAAGCTTGGTAGTATTAGGGGCCCATTAGTTCAAACTAGTTAAAAAGTTTGATTTCTGCTATGAAAGCTTATACAGTGTACAGATCCAGTGTACCACCACAACATGTTATTGCTATCCAAAAGCTTAAGAGTATTTCCAGTTGTATCTTACGCAAAACACAAACACACACAAAATAACAACATAGTGGCCTGGTAGAATATCTTTGCCACAAACTAACAGCAATCTATTTACCAAATCCACCAACCTCACATGACAATGAGTAATCTCTTTGTACAAGTGCAGAGGACAAGACAAAATCTTCAGTAAAACTGTTTTCATAATATTCCCGAACGCATCAGTCCCAAGCAATGGGAGATGCAGGCGTAACCCGTAAAGTCAGGATGTTCTTTTCACTTGGTTGAAGAAGACTCGTTAAGATGTGACAGAAGCTAGCCAATGTTGTACACAGCAGTTCGAAAGTCCAAACCTTACCCACATTAATCATTAGCAGTCAAGGAACAAACCCATCATTTTTTGTGTTGTTACCAACGGTAAAGGAAACTTGGAGAAGAAATTAAAACGTTAAAAGTTCTACTTAGCATAACACTACAGCCCCCTGCTGGACTCCAGCTGTACTACGGTGTACCAGTAGGACCGAAAAGCCTCTGCACATTCCCTGGATAACTCTGATGAGAACTCTCCAGCAGATGCTGGGAGCATCAAGGGTTAGAGGGCAGGGTTCGTGGTGGAAGAGGGAAGAAGAAGGAAGTAGCAGAACGTGAAGGAGACAGCAGCAGTGAGCCTCTGCTTGTACAGACGGAAAAACTCATTCCTGAATTTAGATCAGTGATCCTCCTGACAGACTGGGGAGTGTACATGTAGGAACTTTTGGAGCCTCCTTGTTCTAAAGGATAGACACGACACTACTAGTATTTTCTCCATATTAGTAGGAAGACCGGAGATGAGCTGCTCTTGGAAGCTGTTCCACCTGTCACTCCAGAAGGTCCTGAGGATAGACAGAGAAGAAACAGATCAACGAACATGCGCCGTAAGAGACATCCGGTCTTGAAATCCGGACCTCATTTGTGTTTCATGTTTACCTCCCTTTCGACATCTGTTTCATGTTCAAGTCCCTACCTCATTTGTTTTCCATGTTCAGATCCCCACCTCATCTGTGTTTCATGTTCAAATCCATACCTCATTTGTATTTCATGTTAACACAAAGACTATGGTCACAGCCCACCCATCATATCTTCATTGTTGGACAATAACGGAATACTGATAAATAAAGTGACCTTATTACAATGGGCTGAGTACCTTCAGATCCCCCACCCGGTACAGCCAGAAGACGACTGGCCACCCCCTTGAGTCTGTCCTCTCTCTAGGTTTCTTCCTAGGTCCCACCTACTAGGGAGTATATATATTTTTTTGCCACTGTGCATCACTTGTGTTGCTTGCTCTTGGGGATCTCAGGCCGGGTGTCTGTCAAAGCACTTTGTGACAACTGCTGTTGTAAAAAGGGCTTTATAAATAAATTTGATTGATTGATTGATGTTCATATCCCTACCTCATCTGTGTTTCATGTTGAAATCCATACCTCATTTGTGTTTCATGTTCACCTCCCTACAACATCTGTTTCATGTTCAAGTCCCTACCTCATCTGTGTTTCATGTTTAGATCCCTACCTCATTTATGTTTCATGTTCAGATCCCTACCTCGTCTGAATCATCGTGGAAGGTGTACTTGTTGCGGCCTTGAGTGTGGTTGGTGTCCAATGCCTCGTCCTCTCCATCACCTTGGGCCTCAGCGTGTTGCTGTAGAACAGAGTATCTGTGCACCAGAAACCTGGAGACACAAAACACACAGAAACAGTATGAAACATGAAGGCCAAATGCTAACACTATGAGATGTAGAGCCAAAACCCACAGAAACAATGACACATGGAGCCAAAACACAGAACCAATATGAGACGTAGAGCCAAAACCCACAGAAACAATGACACATGGAGCGAAAACACAGAAACAATATGAGACATAGAGCCAAAACCCACAGAAACAATGACACATGGAGCCAAAATACACAGAAACAAAATGAGACATGGAGCCAAAATACACAGAAACGATATGAGACATGGAGCCAAAATACACAGAAACGATATGAGACATCAGACATGGAGCCAAAATACACAGAAACAATATGAGACATGGAGCCAAAACACACAGAAACGATTTGAGACATGGAGCCAAAACACACAGAAACGATATGAGACATGGAGCCAAAACACACAGAAACGATATTAGACATGGAGCCAAAACACACAGAAACGATATGAGACATGGAGCCAAAACACAAATCCACACTACAAGACGTTGACACACTACTATGGCGGTGCACGCTTGAAACAAACTGTGGTCGTCCCAGCAACTGCTGGATGGTAAATGGCATAGTATAGCCAGCTAGGCTTGTTTAAAGCTTAGACTTGTAATCGGAAGGTTGCTGGTTCAATTCCAGAGTGAGACAAATGTCATTGTTACATAGGATGTCCCTGTACTTAATATAAGTCGCTCCGGATTGAATCGTCTTCTAAATGACTAAAATGTAAGTCAATGAGCTGTAAGTCTCAATTGACGTTAAATTTCTTGGGAGTTTATTATGTACTGAGGAAATACAGTACAACATTTGATCCTCATGTCCTTTGTTTCTACCGTACATTCTCTCTGACCAGATCATGATGACAAAGCGATCGGATTAAAATGGACAATTTACTGAGCATTTCAGAAAAAAACTGAAAAAAAGTATCTCAAAGTTGGGAGAATTTATTTTCATTAAAATGTTCAGTAAACTAACACTGTAAGACTTAAACAAACAAAGACAAAGGCTGCAATAGGGTGTTAAAATATATATATAAATAAATAGAAGAGAAAATGAACTTCAACTGACCGGCCGCCACAGACGTATTTCTTGATTAAGAGGACAGCAGCTACGATGCTGAGCAGCAAGACGACGATCACGCCAACCACGATGGGTGCTGAGCTGGACAGGCGACCCACCGTCTGGACACAATACAAGGAGAGATCATGGAAACAACTGAACTGGGAAATGAATCCTAGCATTACTCCTTCGTGTTATGCAGTCATCAAACAGTGACAGCCCAATGTGGTCATAGTCAGAGATGGGCATAAATACAGTAATAGATTACTTTTCTGGGTTGGGCTAAGTTCAAAACTTTTGAGAAGTTCCTTAGTAAGATACTAATGACCAGGTAAATGAAGTTCTGTAATTTTAGAATGTTTCCCATTGTTCCAATTTAAGGTTTTAGTTTTTCCTAGCTCACATTTATGCCCATCTCTGGTCATAGTTATAACAGAGCTACAGTGGCGGCGTGTATGCTTACCTGCTTTTCCTTTGTGAGCAGTTCGCTGGCACAGTTTGTGCTGAGGTCAATCACCTTCCTCAAAGGCTGATTTCCTCCCTCACATTTATCCCCTGGGATCTTCCTATAGCTGTTGATCAAAGGACACCGTTAAAGATCGGTCAGGGTCCCAACATCTCAATCAGGATAGTGGGGGTTTGTTGTTATGAGTTAGAGTCTTTTTACAGTACAGTAGATACCGAAAGCTTTCAGCAACATTTTCCGAAACCGCTTGTGCCGACGTCGGGACATGACATAATTGTAGTGTGCAAACTTGTGTGTATCAAATTCCCCGTGACCTCCGGAGGTAGCGCATGTGAGATCCCACCTGGGGCTTTGCTAACAGCCCAGGAGAAATGTGTGTTGTGGGCTTCACTGTAAGTTAATTAACTGGGCTGATTCTGAGCGCACGCAGCTCAAGACGTCTTGAATGACACACCCACAGACGCGGGATTGCGGGCTGGAGACATGACAGTATAAAGGCAAACAGTACGGAATAGAGCTTGTGCAGATTCAGAAAATGTTGCTGAACGCAATCGGTATCTATCAGTATCTCTCAGAATAAAAAAAAGGCCCATAAACATATCTGGGTAATTTGAGGTAAAACTAAGCCTTCATCCTCAGTGGGTCACCACAGTATTTTGATGCACAGCACATTGGGCCCACTGTGAAACCTGATGTTCAAACACAGATCCTTAGCCCCTGGTCTGTGAAACCTGATGTTCAAACGCAGATGCTTAGCCCCTGGTCTGTGAAACCTGATGTTCACACACAGATCCTTAGCCCCTGGTCTGTGAAACCTGATGTTCAAACACAGATGCTTAGCCCCTGGTCTGTGAAACCTGATGTTCACACACAGATCGTTAGCCCCTGGTCTGTGAAACCTGATGTTCAAACACAGATCCTTAGCCCCAGGTCTGTGAAACCTGATGTTCACACACAGATCCTTAGTCCCTGGTCTGTAAAACCTGTGATTCACACACAAATCCTTAGCCCCTGGTCTGTGAAACCTGATGTTCACACACAGATCCTTACCCCGTGGTCTGCAGCTGCTCCGTCTTGCCCTGCAGACAGTATTCCAGGACGTGGCCCTTCAGATCGTCCTGCTCCACACATTCAGAGCTGTTTTCTTTACGATAGTACCCAAAGTCACTGCAAGAGGGCAGCGTTGAGCAGGATAGAGAGTAGTCGGAGAAGGACAGACAGACAATGTATCACATACCGACCCATACACCCTACATTAGCCCTATTCAACTTTGGCAATCGAAGCCAGTTCCAGAGTTTTTTATTGAAACCCACAATCCTGGGACTTATTTAGACCTGGTACACAAGGTGTGAGCAATTAACAAGAAGGTAGAACAGAAAGCCAGCGGACTTCTAAAAGTAGAATTACCCCTGCCCTATACCCTCGCTCAGAGGGCCCTCCGTGGTCAGCAGTTGCTGACGAAACTGAGAGGGTGACTTCCCCCAAGGTGGCTAGGGGTTTAGTAAACACATCAACTTTGGGACAAACTCCTGACTTGAATGGTGCAATTCATGGTTCACTGTTAACAAACTAACAATAACTAACAATTTAACAATTCATTTTGTTTATGTGTGAAACGAATGCACGTCATATCATTGGGCACGCCTATCCATTATTTTGAGCAAATCCGTTTTCATGCTCAAAAGAACCCAGTGCCCAATGGGGTTCTACTTCCTTAGTCACGTGTTAGCGGAGGCTGCATTGTTGTACACTCACTCGAAGTGGGTATCGGAGGGTCTAATTAGCCCCTACACCCTTGATCATTTTCGCTCCCTATGCTTTGGGACACTTGTGCAAATGGAAGAGGTACAGAGGGGATTGTTTGGGACCACGACAGTAATCTAATAATCCCCAATTGTATTAATATAAAAGAGTAATCTAATAATCACTAATAATATTAACATAATCTACTGTAATCCAGTGGACACAATCCCAATATTGCACTTGTCACTACAGACCAGAGGAAGTCGTCCAGGGTGCAGGGGCAGGGCGTGTGCTGCTTGTTGACCTCATAGTCCCGGCCGTTCTGGCAGACGGAGTCCTTTCTCAAACGCAGGAACTTCTCCTTATAGCCCAGCATGCAGCCATCATTAGGCTCGCTGATGTCATCGGAGTGCGCCAGCCACTGCACATAGTCTTTTTCCTCACCTGAGTATAGGACATGGGGCTACATGAGGCTTTTAAGATCAATGCGCTAATGCAATTCATGTGACTTACTAGGGACCCAGGTTTAAAACCCAATCAATTCTACATTACCTTTGTTTTTTTAGACTTGCTGGCTTGGCATCTGCAGCGAAACAGCTGCTTTAAAGCCTAATATTTGGTACTCAAATACTAGGTGTTATACTGGACATCTACAGTTTATCACAGCATGTACTCTAACTAACAGCTCCACAGTCTGAAACTAACAGCTCCACAGTCTGAAAC